>JAQFVV010002363.1:0-27799 GCA_028023455.1 Epiperipatus broadwayi | reverse complement strand
TTATTATTATTATCAGTATTAACCATTATTGTTACATTGCAGGATCCATAGTTTTTCTCTGTTACTCTAGATAACATTCTTTTCTCATTTATTTATCTCACTTATGGTTTCATTCTAGGTCTATTATAATGGCATGAGATCCAGTTTAAAACTTTATCTATAAATCTCTTATTATTCCTTCTAAAAATATATCCACTTCAGTTCCATTTTATTCTCTTACTTCTTTCAATTTTGTCACATCTGTTTGTTCTCTTAGCTATATATTTTGCTTGATCTCTTCTTGCTATAATAATACTAATAGTAAATAAAATGCTGCATGAATGATTCTCTAAGAAATAAAACCCATACTATTTTTTTATTTTTTGAATTTATTAAAAAAGTGTAAGATTACAGATTGATCTCAATAACTAATTTTTTTTTATGTGAAGAAGCATCAGAATACATTATTTACTGTGATTCTGTAATAGAAAAATTAATATAAAAAATTAGATTTTATTAGTGATACTATTATTGCTATAAATAAAAATTCTAAAAGATTCAAGTTGACTAATAAACTTACCAGAATGTTTTCAAATTTGTAATTAAATTTTAAATAAAGAATAATTATTTTAATGAACATAATTTTTGAATATTAATCTTTATTATTTGCAATTAAGAAAAATATATCAACTAGTGATCTTCTTATTTAAGTGTACAATAAAATGGTTGGGAAATATATAATACGTTACTTCTAATATGCATATTGAAAGTAAATTGAAATAATTGCATGATATTTTGTTTGGTATTTAACATGCTTTGTCAAAGTCATATATGTCTACAGTTAGTGAAATCTGATATCATTAAAATGCAGGCAACTAGACTAGTACCAGATTCTTATAGCTGCACAAAAATTTACCTTAGTTCAATAACTTTAAAGTGCTTTCAAGTATCAGGACATTAACATGAAAAGTATAAAAATTACTGTTCTATGAACAGGGAAAAGTCCATTAAATCAGAAACAAAGATAGGAATTTAAAAGACATTGCAATTAAGATTATAATAATTACTCAAACTTTTGATAAATTGTTTTAAGTAAATAGAATTTAAATTACTGCATTTTATATAGAGGTTAGAGTGTTACCTTAAAATTCAATAATGAAGATTCTAAGGACCCTGGTTCAAATCCCATGCTAGTACTGTCATTGGTCAGGCCAGCAACACCTGAAGAAGAGGGGAGAAAATACCTCTTGAAACGTTGTGCATATACTCACCTGTTTGCTATGATATTACTAACAGTTGGTGCATATACTAACATGTTTGCTGTGATACTACTAACAGTTGAATGTATTTGGAATATTTAAATAAAAAATTAAACTTTTCTAATGACATTCAACACACATATTATTAGATGATGGAAATAGTCCAATATAAAATACAGCTAGAACACCATCATCACAAACCTTTAGGAAAACACAATTAATGAAACTCTTTATTACAAGAAATTCTCATGTAAAGAAAATAGTCCTACTGATAATTCTCAATGAGTGTTTTCCCCATGACTTTAGATGTTATGATATTTTTCATATAATTTATTTTGCATATATTTTCATATATTCAATGATAGTTTCATTCTTCCTATTCTAAAATCATTGATTATAAGATAAAATAATCAATGGAATCCAAACATTATACTACTATATTATTGCCATTTTCATGCCAGTTTTTGCTTTATCCTCATCATTGAGGGCTAGGATTCGATGTAAACCAATATACTTATACATCTAATAGCCACAGTTTACTTTTTTAGACAAGTTTGAACTAAAAATTTGAAATTTGAAAGAAATCTGAAATTTTGAATCCAAGTATATTCATTTTCATAGTTATATAAATCTGATATCAAATCAATTTATGTATATTAGAGACTTTATTTTTGTGCCAACTGGAGACCTCTTCTATCTTTCAGCTGCGAAGATCAACACCAATAATAACATCAAATGTCTACTAGATGTTTAAGTGCATTAGTTCCAATTCTGAATCCTAGTTTTTATTAATGAAATACAAAACTAGAAAACAGTCTAAAAATAAAAATATTATAATACTATATCATTTCATAGCCATAATTTATTCAAGCTAACAATAAATAACTCTAAAGTAAGGTAAAAAAGAATTACTCTTGAAGCATATGAATAAATATTTTTTAAAAAAAATCACATATTATTATTGACATTTTTAAATATTCTGATAACAATCCATAGCTCAATCATTGTACTAATAGTGAAGTTGTTAGTAAGTTTTTAATAGTTTCAGATTATCTTTCACTTTCAAAGTTCACCAATATATTTCAGATCTTTTACTAAGATTTTGTTTAAGTTTAGGAGAAAAAATTATTTATAAAATTGCTGATATCAATTCTGGTATCTTCATAATTACTAAGAACCATGGCACCTTCACATAACACACCCACAATCTAGTATATTCAGCTCTAAACTAAAAAAAGTAAAACTTGAATTGTTTTATAGGTTTAAACTAATGAAGACAATTTTCATATATTATAACATTGACGATCTAACTAGTTATTCAAAATTGATTGGTAAATGGGTATTCAGCTATTTATTTGAATTGGATAATAAAAACAAACATAAAAGTCTCACCATTTTCTAATTCAGAAAAATAGTAACGAGCTGTGTCTTTTTCTCTCTTTGGAAACCATTGGTAAGTCTTTTTCAACTAGTTCTTTTTATTTATCTCTATATATACTAATATTAACTTTTAGGAGTTTTGTGGCATTCACGTGAAATAATTTGGTAGACGTCCAGGCACTATAGTAATTAGCACAATGATAGCATTAAGGACTCAAGAGTTAAAGGTATCTTGATTGAAGCTCTGTTTATAACTTTGAAATTCGACTTTTACATGATTACAGAAGCTACAATTCCATTATTTATTTGCATTAAACATATTTAAATAGGAAAAAGTGTTTAAGTTTTATTACCGCCATATTTTTTTACAGTACATCGTTATATCCAAACAATATTATTTTTAGGACTAATTAATCTAAAAAGTAATATAGTTGAATTGGATGACTGAGAAAATTAAAACTTATTTTTAAAATTATAAATAACAAAATATAGTAACCAATTTATACACGCATACAATATATATACAATGTTAAATTTACTGAGGCTAAAAATATTTTGCTCTTTTACCAAAATGATTAATTTAAGATTGTTACTTTGACGAAACCATATGACTCATAGTTTATCGATGTTTTTATTTATTTTTTAAAATCTTTATTGAAAAACATTTTTCATATTTGACATTATAATTCTTGAGATTGTTTTCATTTAATAATGATAATCTTTTAAAGTTATTTATTTTGCTTACTATTTGTGAGAAAAAAAAAAAAAACTTCAGTATTCAATCGTAAATATTTTCTAAAACACACAAATTGTAGCATATAATCATTAATATTTTTTTATGTTTCCCTTATATATAATAAATGGTGATTCTATCTTCCAGATATAAGTAAGCAATACAATTTTCTCCATCACATAATCAATCTGATTCAAAACTAACTTGTCTTTCAACGGATTTTTTTGACTACAGTTTTTGAGATGAATTTTTATAGGCTGAAAAAAAAATACGACAGTTTTATTAAAGTTCTAATTATCATACTGTATATAAATCATATTTTTACAAATACAGAACGATGATTCACGTTTTATTATAAAATTAATTATTATAATTATTTAAAAACTAAAGAGTGGAGAAATTTTTTCCTGCTTACATAAAAGTAAAACTCATAAAGTTACATAATAACAAAATTCAGTAAACATATATGTTAACCAAAATAAGTAATCCTTGATTCTTATTTTACGTATAATATGGTGAATTATTCAATAACAATAATTTACTCTATTTTATCCCAATGCAGAGTCATTTTTATAAGAAAATATTTCAAAAGTCATGAAAACTATAAGTTTCTGGCTGTTATTCTTGTAGCAATCAGGAGTTTATAAAAAGTTTGAGCACTGTGACACAGCAATGTCATGATACTTGAGTCTTGGTCTTCAGAATCTGACTGTAGTACATTGCACTACACCACACAGAACCCTGCTACACTTTAGCAGCATGTTTTTTTTATTGCATTGTTTATTAAAGGGGATTAAAGTTCTGAGGAAGTCTGCAGGTGCAATCAAAACTGTTAACTGTCAAGAAATAATTGTATGAGCATTGGTTTAATAATATAGGAATTAAATATGTAAAAAGAGGATTTATTCTAATAGTTTGAAACTTTCAAATAGACTAAGCATTGTTTTTCAAACCATGACCCTGTAGTAGTCATGAAACTATTGCAAGAAAGGCACATAACTTTTACAAAATGTAGAAATTCATATCAGTGTCTAAAAAAAATTACTCATCAATGCTTGACAAACATTTGCCCATTTCCTACTAACAAAATGAGCAATAGTTTTCTAAGACAATGATCCAACAATGCCCAAGACCTCGGCAGTTCTGAGTTCTGCTAATCACAAGAGCATGCTGTGTAGTGTATATTTTGATACAATGACCATAATTAGTGGTTTTAATTAGTATTTTTTATATTAAAAGGAATTCTTAATAATTATTGATGTAAGTTTAAAAACTAAGAATATTTTTTTATTATTTTAAAATAATGCTTACTCTTTTTAGATGGATACATATGCAGCCAGACTGAAAAGAAAAGCAGATGAAGAAGATGAAATTGATAGTAGCAAAAGTTGTTTAAATGCCACAAATACAGCTACAACAAATAGTAATATTAAATATCAAAAACATGATCCACTATAATTATTATTGAGATTTGTAAATACCATTATTAATGGACAAGAAAGACTGATTTGTTTAACTTGTATAAATATTTTAATTGCAGAAAGCACAAAAACGAATAAGTTAAAACATCATCTTGAAAAACTACATGCAGACGATATTGGCAAGCCAAGAGAATTGTTTTCAAAAGAAATTATATGTTTGAATAAACAACAAAATACATTTCAAAAGCCATGACTGTAATGTCAAAAGAATTGCTTGCATCATATAAAGTTTCTTATAGAATTTCTAAATGTAAAAAAACACATTCAATGGGAAGAACCTTGGTTCTACCTGCAGCTATTGACATGGTAGAAATAATGCTCAGTCATGTGCTAATCAACTTCAAAAAATTTACTTGCAGATAATGCAGTAGGAAGAATAATTTTTGATATATCTGAAGATCTTCACAACTAGAATTGTCAGATTATGCAACATATTTAGTTAAAGATGCTTATTTGATTTAAGACGTAAGATACGCTGTAGAAACTGACATTAAAGAAGGTTTATTATTTGTAAACTATTGAAAACAATACCACAACAAAAACAATTTTCAATGATGATTGATACTTCTTAAAATGAAAATGACATTGTATGTGTATGGAATATGTACAGATAGAGTCCAATCTATTGCAGAACAAAACACTGGTTTACAAACTCGAGTTTGAAGGGTAGCACAATTTGAACACATAGTATGATACATAGATAATCCCTCATTTCATAAAAATTATAAGTAAATATTTCCTAACAGTACATAAAGTTATTGTAAAAGTTGTAAACTTTATTAAAAACAGCCCATTAATAGGAAGGTTGTTCACAAAATTGTATGATGATATTGGCGCAGAGCATAGCACACTTCCATGTTATTGCAAAACATGTTGACTTACTAGGTATTTAATGAAGATTTTTGAAAAACTTAGTATTTTAAATAAATAAATGCAAGTATCTCAATCCTATGCTTTGATACAGAAAGATAGTTATTGCATTAAAAAAAATGGAATTGTTGATAATTAATTTGAAAAATAATACTTTGCATACATTTTCCAATTTCAAAAAAACACTTGCCCTGTAAATGAAATAGTAGAAAATAAATTTTTTATTAATAATCATTTGACTAATCTACAAAAATAATTCTTTTTTTATTTTAAAGATCTTGACATATTGAAATATGAATAGGTAAGAATCATGTTTGTGATTAAAACACATGATGTATTTGGCCTTTTGGCATTAGAGCAAGAAATATTGGTTAACTTCTCTTGTGATAGCACATTAAACCAGATGTATGAACAATGAAATATTGGTGCATTCAGGCTATGAGTGAAAAAACAGTTTCCTACTTTAAAAAGTAAATCTTTATAAATTTTATTATCTTTTGTGTTGTTGTTTTAAAAATGAAACATCAGTCTCATTTAATGATTGAAGAAAAATTGAGAATAGTTCTGTCTCCAATGATATCCAGTTTGACAAACTTGGTTTTAATGAACAGGCTCATCCATTGTACAAAATATTATAATTTTAATCAATCAATGCTATAATTTAAATCAATGTTTTATAGTTTTTTTGATTTTTTGTTTTTGTTTTGATTTTTTGAAAAAAATTACTTGATTGTATTAAAAATTATTACATCATAAAAATTAATTATTTTCTATAAGATCTATATCTATACTAAGTAGAATGTATTATTTTATAATATATTGAAATGAAATTGTTATAAAATTAGAATGTTCTAAAAATTAGAAGAAAACAACTTTTTTTTTTCAGAAAAAAAGGGGTGCACATCACAAAAAGTTTGGAAACCACTGGACTAAGATTTTAAAATTTAAAGGATTTGATTATCCAAGCACATAGGTGTAATATAAAGTTGAAAACTTATTCAATTTAATTTACCACAATTATGATGCTAATTGTAAGCATTTCTGACATTTTAATAAATCAAATGATATGGAACAAAAAACACATGCAGACATTTATGTGGTTAATCTATATTTTCAAATTTTATTCTTATCTCAGTGCATCTTTCATTTAAATAGCATATGGACAATTATTTATCAACTTAGAAGTCTGATCCTCTCTCATTCTGGATGCAATTTTGAAACAGTAAACTTTTATTTTCCATTAAATAATATGTGGAATTTTAATTTCATATTTATTTTTTAAGAAATATTTTTACCTTCATATATTTTTAATATATATATTTCATACTTCTACTTTTTAAAAATTTCCAGAAACATGTGACCAAAGACATGTGAAAAAAATAGCATTTCTTGCTGAACCAGCATTCATCAGTTAGCCCAGATCATTATCCCACACACATAATTTCATCATTTGCTTAAAGTTTTATAAATAACAATTTACTATAGTTTGATTACAATTATCAAACACTCTGCACTCACATCTTTACACAAAATACTGTATAGTATTATATTAATGATTATGACTGATCATTCATTAAACTAGAGATTTTATTTAGCTCAAATATACTCCTTAATTCTCAATTAATATTTGTGTAGTGTTATAAAGCATCAATATCTAAGATTCATTGCCCATATGTAAGGTGTCATATTTATTCATGTCCTAAGATGAAAGTGATTTATTTCATTAATTACATATACATTGAATTATGCTAATTTAATATTTATGATTACACACACACGAAACAGACATATATATTAAGTTGAATAAATGTAAGGCAAGTTTATGATACCAAATATTGACTTGAAGAAAAAAGATTCCAGTCAACCAAAATATTATAATTGGCTCATTTATTCTTTAGGCACCTTTTATTTGTAATTCAGTACAAATTATTATTATGTTAGATTTTATTTACATAAATCAGTATTTAGTACAATATTTATATATATAACAGATGAAAAAATATACGAACATGAGCTTTTCCAAGTGTTTATGTTCATTTAATAAACATGTTAATCTTTCATTGAGATTCAACATTTTTAAATGAGCTAGGAATAATCTCTAATTTTAATAAATTATTAGTAATAACATAATTTATTTATCTGAAGTAGTTAGTATCAAAGTTGTGAGTAAAGAAAGTTTAACAATATATACATATATGTGAGATTATAATCTGAACCAACTGATGAGTGCTGGTTCTGCATAGAATATATATATATATATATAGAAAGAGAAAAATATAGAAAAAACAACTTGGGTGGTTCAACATCCACCCCCACAAACCCACGCCCCCCACAACAGGGAACCACCCCCCCCACAAAACGAAACGGCAAACATATATATATATATTAGAAATCATCTATCTTTTTCACATGTGTGTGGTCATATGTACCAGTTTCTTTTAGATGGAGTAGAAAATAAATATTGATTAAAAATCCTAAGTTTGAATCCCTCTAGTTACATATATATAAATTCTAATGGTCAGCTTATATATGTTTAAATTTATTCTTAATTTATTGTAATTGATTTGGGTTTTGCCTGACATTAAACATCAGGAAATATATGGCATATATTCTTTACTTATATATTGTAATAGAATTCAAAATATTTCTTTTAATGTAAGATGACAATGGCCACTACATAAACAATATTTGCAACACCTGGCTAAATCACATAGACCATAAAAAATGGTCATGGAATAAATATGCAAAACTAGACAATATTATATATATAAAGAAGTTAATACATTATTTAAACAAATAACAAAACAACAGTTGATTTATAATATATCATAATTGTCAGACAAGGTATAATGTTCTTTTACCCTAATCATGCTTACATTGCAGACTATATCATAAGAATTTATGACAATTTTCTTTATAATTTGATTATAATTTAATGGTAATAATTGCTTTAACTCTTTTAGGTACATCTCCACCTCTCAAATTTTTGAATAGAACCTAGCAAATTTTTCGTTAAATATTCTCCCATATTTGACAATTGCTTTTTAAAATTAAATCTTTTTTCTATGTATTATATAATTAATCTGTATTTAAAAACAAATATATATATTTAAACCTTCAAGTGATTTTACTTTAAAAAATTAATATTTGACATTTAAAAAAATATGAAATGTAAACAAAGTTCTTACGGATAACAAAGGAGCATGCTGCCATTGGAAGTAATTTACATATTCAAAAAGTTAGAAGAATTAAATATTAGATGTTTGGATTTTATGTTATTAAATATATATATATTTAGGATTAGTTATCATCAAAAAAAGAAAAAAAATTTAAAAGTTAATAAATTATTTATTAAAACAGGCAAAACTCACTATATATATTGCCACACACAGCAAGCTAGAGTAATCAATGGATGCCAGAAGGCTTGTGCATAAGATGCAGTGCTCTCAGATCCAAGGCTCCTCACTGACGAAGGCCATACTCCAGAAACTAGTCTGGGGATATTGGATGAGTAGGCACTAGATGGGGATTTTATGCACAAGCCTCTGACATCCATTTATTACTCTAGCTTGCTGTGTGTGGCAATATATATAGTGAGTTTTGCCTGTTTTAATAACAGTTATACACAAGCATAAGAGGAGGTGGTCATGTGATGATTATTGGCTTTAAATTATTTATTGTTATTTAAATTTTAAAGAGTAATTTATTTACAGTTTTGATAAAAGCTACTTCTTTGTACTGAATAGAAGTTGCTTTTAGCTGCCATAACAAACTTTCTAAGAATTGACCTTTAAAAAATAAAGTATTTTCAAAGACAATCTTTTATTAAGGACATAGTTTTTGGTTTAACATTAAATCTTTTATATAAATATTGTACCATAATCATCAATTTGAGAACTAATTACATTTTTCCTTTACAAATCTATAAGATTTTCTAATTTGGCCTCAAGCTAACACTATAGAAAACACTAAAAATTAGCCATCTCCTTCTTAGCTTTATCTTAAAAATAGAGTACAATAAATCATGCAAAAAGTACCATATAATGCTGACATTTTCAGTTTTTTAAAAAAAATCAATACATCAAAATTGTTTACAGCAGCGGTAGCTGCAAATCATCACACATTATGATATAAGATTATACATAGGCTTAAACAACATAGAAAAATAATGATTGTAGCATGAGAAGTGGCACCACTAAGCTTATGAAAAGTGTTAATGAATCATTTCACCTCTATCTTTTAACCTTTATCTTATGTGCATGTTAGAAAACAATAATAATTTGTAAAGTAATCCAAAGTTTATTTTTATTAAATTTAAAACATTAATCTTTTATTTTCCTATTATAATACTTACATGATTATATAAAAAAGCACCCTTGCTGTGAACACCTGACCTTTAAATATACTTTGGATATAATTCTACCTGTGACCAACTCTCACAAATACAATGTTTATTTATATGATTAGTTTTGTAGCATACACACACACATATATATATATATATTGGAATTATGTTAATAAATACAATCTTTACAAGGATAATTTTAGGAAGTGGGCACTGTAAGTCTGAATCCTGATTTAATAATAACAATTTAATTACAGGAATAGTTCTTTTGAATTTGATTTCTAATTTAATAATTCATACTGATTATATGAGGTGGTTCCTTTGAATATGGTCCCAAATTTTCATAACAAAACTATGAATAAATTTACCAAAAGGATATAAAACAATTTATTCATTCAACAATAATTTAACAACTGCATTTATATTATAAGTTCTAAATACATAAATCTAACATTAATCAAAAGAAGGGCCAATTTATGTACAAATAAACTTGATCAAATTTTGAAATAAACTTTTAACTTAAAATACTAATAATTATACTACTATTCATTATTTTTAACAATTGGACATTTCATTTTAAATATTTTACACATGGAATATATTGGCTAACAATTTCTACATGAAAATAACATTTTTTAAAGAATATAAAATTTTAGCTAAGCATTTATCTAATAAAACTGAATTTTTTATTTAACTGTTTTAAAATGTTGCTATTTATAGCTGCTTAACAGCAAATGCCGGCTCTTTTTAAATAAAACATCAATCAATCATTCAAATAGTATATTATATAAAGACTTTATACATAACAAAATATAGTTTGTTAGAATTAAATATATATTAAGAAATCATTATAAAACTTAAAAGGTTCATACATTAAAACAGGGGCAGGGAACCTTTTTTGCCAAAATAATCTCATTTGTGAGCCACACAAAATTACTGACTTAAAATTAACCTACTATATATGATCAAAATTTAATTAATTTACCTCTAATCATTAAGGATTGTCAAACTTCCTGCTTTTAAATGAAAGCCATAATTTTTAATGAATTAAAAATAAAGTAACATCATTATTATTAATGACTGTTACAAATTTAATAAAAAAATTTAGGATTCATCTTGAATCTGTCTTCAGACAAATATTCTCAATTTTTTTTAATATTCAGGACAAGTTAAAATCTGCCATAGCTAGGTTGCATTCTTTTATAAACTCCCCTTCAAAAAATTGTTTGGAAATTTCAGCTCTTTTTATAAATAACTTATTTCCACATAGTTTTCTGACTTGCTTATGCTTTTTATAAAACATATCAGTTACTTGATGAAGGTCCTTTTTAAGGTTTCTATTTTAATATTTTGTCCCCCAATAAATTTTGTTATAGTCAGAATGATTTGATAAATATTTTAATAATATGTTATTAACTGAAATACTTTTAAGATATATCAGGTAAATCAATTTACTATTTCTTTCTATTAAAAATATGCATTGGTCCATTTCTTATCAGATGTGCAATTTTCTGAATCAATGTTTCTTATCTCATTCTCTGTAGTAATAAAAAAAATAAGTGCATAATAATAATAATAATAAAATAAAATTTGAGTGTTATTTTTGTTAGATATATGGTCATCTGTGAAAATCACTATAAAAATAAATGATGTTCTCAGCAATCCTTAGTCAGATAAACTACACAACATAATAATTGTTGAAAAAATGCATTTCTGATAGAATGAAGTAAAATTATTATAATGGTTGGAGGGAGAAAAAAATATAGTTGAGAAAATAAATATTTTATTTTATTTAACTCTTAATTCAATACATGCACATATGTGCTTATTTAAATAGAAATTTCATTTAGACCCAGATTGAGAGCTTTTAAGGGCTGAACTTGACCTTTTCCACTCTATCATTAAGATAACAATCTAATCAATAAACAGTTTATTTTTAACTTACACAGCAAATGTTTTGAAGCAAAAATTCTCTACATACAGTTCATTGTGAGGATTTTTTAAGCTAATGTTTCTCCCATTATATGCATTAATTGAATCCACTTATAATCATGTTACTTTTTTTACAAGTTGCTATAATGTCCTTTATTAATCAACTATCTTTGAAAGTTGAAGTTTAAGTATTTTTTTTCATTTTGAGTAGATATTTCTTTTAAATAGCTTGATCATATCTACAAGTGGTTCTGGTTAAATTTCAGGCAGTGGGTGGATTTTCCTCTTTCCTACTGAGTCAACCTAATGATGGTTCAATGCAGCTTGAATAAAACAAAAAGTGAGACAGATTAATGTTGAAAAAACTGACTATATATACTTTTGACTTCTTGGTTTTAATACCTTTATTCTCATTTTTAACATATTTGATAATCTTCTTTTTCAACATTTTACGACCTTATTTTATTTTAATTACAAGAATTTTCAAAAGACCATTATTATTAAATTGCTTGAATTTTCCTCTTGTTTTCCAATCTTATATCTCAAAATAGGCTTAATCCTTTTATTAACTTATTTTTAATCTAATTATTTTAAAATATATTTATAACACTAATATATTTAACTAAGTTACTTTGCAATATATTCCATACATTTTTAAATCTTTTTTTTCATATGTCATAGCATCGACCGGGATGTGAACCCACAACCGTCTGCAACTAACTACCTGCTTGCAAGGTGGCTGCGATGACCTCTTGGCAGATAAATAGTTCTAACATAGTTTTTATAATTTATTAGTTTTTTTTTTTAATTTAACATTCTTGATATTTGTATTATTTTAAAATATGACATTTTAATAATTTATTACCTATTCTTAATATATTTAATAATTTATTCTAAGTTATTTATTTTCTATAATTTTCTTTAAAACTTTTGAATTCTATATTTATTAACCAGCTTATTATCATGTGAAAGATTATATGGCTGACAGTAAAATGAATAAGACATTATTAATTTTAATAAATATACGTATATTAAGCTATGTTTAATTTCATGTTTATATATATCATCAATCAAATCTTTTGGATTTGCGACACACTTCTTCAAAATTTGTTACTAAATCATGAACTAAAATCATAAACAATTTCTTTTATAATTTTTCAAGCGAACTAGAGATTTAAAACACCTAAACATCTATTACAGAAATAATCGTCTACCATTCTATTTATATTTCTTGATCTCAATCTGATAGATTTAGGAACTTAAATATTTTATTGATTGACTATATGTATAAGTGGTGTGTAAACCATCAACGTTTTTATATTATTTTTTTTTATAATAACAGGCTTTATAGAAGTGCATCGTAAATTTAAAAGATTTGATTGGCTACAGATATAGGGCAGATGCATTAATCGATTTATTACATATATATTAATTTACAACAATATACTTTTATTTGATTAGCCATTTTATATGGATATAATTTAGTCACATTAATTAAGAGATATAAATAGTAATGCATTAATTGCTAAGACATTCAGTCTCTTTTATCAAATAGGTGCAATGAAGAAGTGGAGAGAAAAATTATACCACCGTGTTTGTATGAATATTCTATAAATTTCGCATATAGTAAGCAATTTTGCTTTAGATTTAATACTCAATTTATACTAGCTTTGGAGAAATGTGCTGAAAATCTAAAAGATTTTGCTGATTCCAGATATTACAATATAAACATGCGCTATATAAAATAAATGCTTATTTACATATGTATATTAAGTTCATTAGTTAATTTATTACAAATTTATATATATATATATAATTTATTAATTAAAATTATACCTACATGCACATGTACACACTTCATAATCACAATCGAGCTTCAAATATTTTAATTTAAACTTGTATTTCGATTCTTTTATATTATTTTATTTTTGAAATGATTTGCATCTAATCATTATTTAACTTATTAGTATAATATATATTATTATCACTTTTAA
Source organism: Epiperipatus broadwayi (assembly GCA_028023455.1). Classification (NCBI taxonomy): domain Eukaryota; kingdom Metazoa; phylum Onychophora; class Udeonychophora; order Euonychophora; family Peripatidae; genus Epiperipatus; species Epiperipatus broadwayi. Next base: position 13,826 of record JAQFVV010002363.1, on the reverse strand, counting down.
CTGTTATCATTTCTCTGAAAAATGACTCTCAAAAGATTAAATTCTGTTTTTTCAGTGTAAAGCTAGGATTCTCCATACATTTTAGCAGAATTTCTTAACTCCTTGATCTATCTATATGCTATATTTTTTAGAACTCTTGTAATGTTTGAGGTCTTATATAAATTTCTTATTTATTATCATTTTTTTAATGATATATTTATCTCAGCTGCACTTAGACTTTTAATTCTTTCAAAAATATTAGTGAGATCTATTATTATTTCACCCATTTTAATTATAGCATTAACTTTTTTATTGTATGATTAAGAACTATTTATTACCCTTCCACTGAGTGTTCCAATTCCCAGATTTAAAAATATGTACTTTGATATGAAACATTTTAATGAATGTATATTATTATAAACAAAAACTAACTCATCTGTGCATGCACTTTAATAAATCTCGGTGCACTCTTCCATGAACATCACTTTAAGTACATAGAGATTATTAAAGTGCATACTCAGAGGAGTTAGTCCTTATTTATAATATTACATACATATGTGTGCTATATAAGTAACAGAATATGAAAGTATATTAATAATTTTTTTAGTCATTCATTGGACTAGAGATTATCCAATAAATGAATAAAATTTCTTTAGTGAAATTTTCACTACACCATTTTCATGCAAGGTAGAGACTAATTTTTATCTGCTTTTAACATCTTGATATTATTACATTTTATTTGCTTTACATTTTTTTATTATAAATCTCTACTACATTTTAATAGAGCTTTTATTTTCAGTTGATCACTGTAGGGTTTTTATGTTCACCATAATTGTAGTCTTGATATTTATTTTCCTTATTTCATTTGCATTTATGAGAGAGAATCCCAAAAACCTGAAATTTTGTAATAAAAACTGTGAATTTATTTTTAGGCATTACAAATTGAATCTCCTTCAAAGTACTATCTATTTGTTTCCACTTTTCAAAGCAGTTCTAAAACTTTTGAAAAGTGGTATTTTTTAATGCCTTCATCATTTTTTCTTAATCTCTTTCATTTGAAAAATTTTTTCATTCAGGGAAATAAATAAAAAGTTACATGGAATGATATTGAGTGAAAAGAGCAGATGGATAAGCTGGGTCATGCTGCTTTTGATTAAAAAATTGTTCACACTCAAGACTTTTCATATTGCCATGGTGAAACTACTACTCCCTACTTTGCCACAAATCAGGATGTTTTTATTTCACCACATCATGAAAATGTTTCAGAACTTGTAGGTAAAAGGTGTAATTATTATCAATAAATTCTGAGTAGTGTTTACATAAAAAAAATCCATCATCATCTTGACAATGAACTTCATTCACCACACCTTCTTGGGATGTAGCAAATTTGACTCTTCCATTAAAACACTTGTAAAGTTGTGTTTTACCCAGAGCAGCTTGTTTGTAAGGTGTTTGAAGCATTAAAATGGTTTCCTCTAGCATTTTTCTTAACAGAAAATGGAATTTCATACTCTTCTGTTGGTTTGTCCATCACAAAAATTGATGAATAAAATATATTTAACATATTAATGTATTAGTGTTCAGAGTTAATATTTAAACATTTAATTTTGACATAATTGGTTTTTTAAGATGGTGATTTATATGACAAGTGTGTAAGCGGATTAGAATTTAATACAGATATCAACTAGTTTAACTTCTCAATAAAATATTAAATAAGAGTAATGCACACAGTAAGTAACTTTTGTATGTTTTGTATTCTCTGTTATTGCAAATGCAATGCCAATATATAAACGTATTACTAAATGAAGAAAATAAATAAATAGTATTTTTAATAACAAAAAATTAAATGATGCTGTCTTTAGAAAGTTAGCAGAGAAAGACAAAAATTAAAAAATTAAAGAAACTCACAATATTCTAAAGTATTTTTTTATAAATGAATATGAATATTAATAATATTAAAACAGGCAAAACTCACTATACATATTGCCACACACAGAAAGCTAGAGTAATCAATGGATGCCAGAAGATTTGTGCATAAAATCCCCATTTAGTGCCTACTCATCCAATATCCCCAGACTAGTTTCTGGCTTATGGCCTTCATCAGTGAGGAGCCTTGGATCTGAGAACACTGCACCTAGATCTTAGGATCTAATGCAACCCTCTAGCAGCCACCTTTTATTTCCACTTAGACTTAAATTGAAAACAACTTAATATTTTCAATTCAAGCTCATTAGCTTATATAGTCATATAGGTTTAAACTCAGTTCAGTACCAATACATTTTGGTGTTTGGTTCTTTAATAATCATAGCCACCACTATCCTATTAGGCAGGATTGGTTTTAAGCCAATAAATACCACATGATCACCATTTTTTCTGGCATCCATTGATTACTCTAGCTTGCTGTGTGTGGCAATACATATAGTGAGTTTTGCCTGTTTTAATAACAGTTACAAGCAAGCATAAGAAATAGTGATCATGTGATGTTTATTGGCTTAATATTAATAATAAATGGATAATGAGATTTTTACTTTTTTTATTTGCCTTGCACATTTTTATTGGGACAGGAAATAGAAAGTGCAAATTGTAGATGCTTATGGTTTGAGTCATTCACAAAATTTAAGACAGTAAAATGATTGTTGTCTATGGAAACACAGTAATGAACAGATTTAAAGGGTAATTTTGTGGATGTCTTTAAATAAGCCTAATAATTTTTATCTTAGAATTAAGTAATGGCTAGTTAAAAGGATATAATTAATATAAAAATTCTTGTTTTTGATTATAAAGAATGTAGGACTTTTAGAAGAAAAAAACAGATACTAAAATCTTTGAATGGAGGTAGTTCAGCTTGAACTTATCAATTTTCTTCTTCATATTCAGTCCATTCTCAACAATTATCTTATTTCTGTCTAAAATGAAACATGTAGATTATTTAGCATGGTAGAATCTGATATAAATAAAAACGTAATGATTTTCACTTTTTGTGAGTAGAAAAACTTATCAGCATATTTTTTTTATTAAAAAAAGAAGGTAGAATAACACTAAAAATGAACACTATTTACTTTATTTATTATAAACTTGAGTAATTAATACATTAAATACTAGATGAGAGTACATATTAAGTCTATATCTAATACTACGCAGCACAGAACATGATTATTTGGGTCCAATGTTTCTGTAAAGCCTTGGGTTACTGGATGACAATGAGATGTTTTTTTTTAAAATTTAATAATAAGAATTATATTTCAAGATATCAGTGTATATATTCTGAATGACTCTAATGCCATGTTTTGTAATACAAAATAAGCAGATTCTTAAATGCAATTGAATTTTTTAACAAAGATACAAATTACCACTTGCACTATTTCATAAACCATGTGGAGAAAGTTGTCAAATTAGAACATATAATTGATGAAATTCTGCATAGGTCTTCCCAGTTGCAATATGTTAATTACCATTATTATTTGTTAGTACTACGTAGCAAATTAAAAAATTGAAATCTACCAAAAAGGCCTAAATTTTTTGAATCAGAATCACTTTTATAGAATGGAGAAGTTCATATAATTTTAAATAAAAGAGATTGTGGTGTCTCACATTAAAGATCAAATATGATTTTATATTTTGTGACAAGATGTTTTAAAAATTAAAGACAAAATATGGTATTAGATATATATAAATGCTACACCAAATAATGTATTTTTTCTGTGAATAATAAATTGAATATAATTTTGAATATAAATAGCAGTTATTTAAATCTGTCTAAAAAATATACTTCTGTTCTGTGCTGTTAGATGATGAAATATATTATGAAATTAAAATGATGAATGCACTGATAAAAAAAATGAAAATATATATCTACAATGCATTGATTAGGAACCCTTCTACAAGTGTTGAAAATGGCTAGAAAATGATATAATAAAAATATCAAGTTGTCAAGATGTTTGATACTTATAGCTTATCTAAAGAATAAAGGTCATTCATAAAAAGCATGCATAATGAAAGATGATGGTCTGATCTTTTGTGATATGGTTGAACTGAGATGAGTAAAGCACTGATAAAAACAAAAATTTTGAAAAAAAATACTTTCTTAGATTGGAAATTTTAAATTTAATTATTCAAAAATTCTCTAATTTTTCAGACAATTTTTTGATTGTAAATTACAAATGGATTATTAGCAATATAAAACAACTTTTGCCTTTTGTTATTGTTATGCATAAGTATGTTAAACTATATCCTTGATAGGAGATAGAATAACTTAGCAATGATTTTTACAATTAAGCAATAACAATCATATTCAGTGGTGTTTTGACAATGCATTGACAGTTTTCAAATTTATTTTTGCATCTTGATATTTAGAGTCGCATATTAAATTTTAATAAGCTTTATATATTATTGAGATATAAAATACAATTGTCCGAGTTGTTAGTGTAGTGGTAAAATAGAGGGCTCATGATTGTAACTCACTCGGATTGTTTTGGTGCTTGAACATCACAAGCATCAATTGAGCAATAAAGCATTCAAAATTTTTTTAATTTTTGCATAATTATTTCACATTATTATATCTATCAACTGTTTAGATGTACTTCTATTCTGCCTCCTATGGTTTGGAACAGGGATAAAATGATTGAGGTCCATGGATCACACTTCAACTCTATCACTTCTTATACTCAAATTTTATATAATCTCTCAAATAACAAATCATCAATTTTTTTTAAATTTTCAATCTTCAGTAGTTCTATCTGTCTACTTAAAATTTTATATATATGTTCATAATATAAGTTGGATAATCTTTCTAAACCTTTTTTTAAAAATGACTTTCTATTAATTTAAACTTAAATTTTAGTGAGATAAATTTTTTAAAAGATTACTGATACTAATGATTAATTAAGTCGACAGAACATTTATAGATATTTTGTTTTTAAATTTTAGATATTTTTTAAAATACGGAAACTTAAAAAAGAAATCTTAAAATGCAAATCCTTAAGCCATTACTGTGTCTAGATATGTCTCCCAATATCCATTATTTATTTAAAATTCATTTCTATTAAAGAATGGAAGTTAAAATATAGAATATATGTTTTTTTCTCATTAATATAACTTATTAAAAAAAACCTATTTCATTGATTCTATATTATATTCCACTCCCTTTTAGTTTAAAAATAAGTTTTATTAACATCTGTTTTTGTTTTTATTAATGAATAATAATTTTATGTATTACTATAAATGTTTCTGATATGGAGGAAAAAATTTAAAAATATTTGCTATCTAGAGCTTTAATCTTAAATGTATTTTCGAAGCCAACGATTCTTTTCAAAAGGCTTTAAATAATGAAAATTTTGAATTAGGCAAAAAGTATTTATGAGGTATAACAATGTAATTTTTGGGATGCACCTTTATAAAATATACATGTGGAAATGTACCCTAGTGGTTACTGTTACCTTCAAAGTAATTCCCTTGTGCATCTATACACTGATTAAAATGGCCTTCTCATTTCAGAAAACATACCTGGAACTCATTTTTAGGAATACAGTTGAGCAACTGTTTCATATTCTGTTGGATATCTGTTGTAGTAGAAAATCTTCATTCTTTAAGCTCAGTTTTTAATTTTGAAAATAATCAAAAAATCAGATAGAACTAAGTCAGATGAATAGGCAGAATGATATAGTTGTGTAACTGACCCTTTGGCCTAAACATCTATCACATTGAGCATACCATGACTCAGCACATTGTCATGATAAATGAGTCACCTGTCAGGCCACAATTCTGGTTTTTTCTTCAAATAGAATGTTGTAATTTGTGAGGTACTTTTAAATAACATTGTTGGATGAATGTTTCTCTGTTCAATAAAGTCTTGATGGTCTATTCTCTTATGAGTAAAGCAACACCCCAGCATAATCTGACATGCATACCTTTTTAGGGTGCAGTGAATCTGGGGAATTTCATTGCATGTTCTGGTGTTTTGTTTCTGGGACATACTGGAAGCAACAAGTTTCATCACTTATAATTATTCTTAGATACAGATGTCTATTTGATATAAGATCAGTTGCAGCATCAAACTGATGCTGTTTCTGTTCATCCATCAAGATCCAAGGTACAAACTTCACAAAAATCCTCTAAAGCTCAATGTTTTATTTAAAATTAGTTTAATTGTTTTTAAATTAAATTGTAATTCATCAGCTATCAATCTCACACTTAATTTCTGTCCGACTGTATTCCATTTTGCACTTTGTTAATATTAATGTCAGTCATTCTTGTTTTTGGTTGTCTGCTTCTGGGATCATCTGTCACATCTTCTCACCCATAACACACTCAATTTCTTCATAGAAACTTCATCATATGCCACTTGTGAGAGGTGTAATGTTTCAGTTGCTCATTTGCTGATTTTCACACAAAATTTGATATTATTACATAACTCAAAATTTTAATCATCTATTTTTGCCCTAAAGCATACACATGAATATTTATCTCAATAGCTAACTAATAACTAACTCTATCAGCTTAAAATTTGTACACAGCTGAATTTTAATAAATTAGGTCACAAATGACATCACATGACCATTGTGGGCATTAAATTATCACACCTCAAATATTAGTGAAATAAATTATTATAGTATAATTAAAGAGTTTAATTTGTATAATAAACAATATACAATTTTAGGAGATATTTATAAAGTAATATTTCATTTACTCATATTAATATTTTATTTTACTTTTAGCATATCAAAATTTTTAAAGCACAAAGTTTAACATTTAATATTTAATTTTGAGCTAATTTAATTAAACATCCTGTTTACATTAACATATTGAAAATGTTTTTTTCAACAATAAAATTTTCGTTATCAAATTTAGTTTAACTATTTCAAAAATTAAAATAATAGTTAGTCGTTAAAACAAATTGCAAATACAAATTGAGATAATGAAATCTGATGTATATATTTAAGAAATCTAATTATTACAATTTGTCATTTAAGTGTTAAAGTTTCTGCACTCACATTTTTGACGTCATATACTTTAGATTATTTTATTAATAATAACACTTAATCATTTATTAAGCTAGAACTTATTATATCAATCCTAGTAAAGATATAATCTTTATATTAGTTAAATATTAATATATTTGTTTCGTCTTAATTTAACCTAAACACATGATGTCATTAATCCAATCAGAAAACTTAAAACTGGAAATGTTCATTATTATTTTAAAAAAGAACATAAAAATTAAAATAAACAATTACAGAATATGATTTCTTGAAAATATGTAATGTTGACATTTTATTTGTGGCTATATGTAGAGATATTTTTATTATTTAAGAGTATTGTTAAATGTTTGTAAAAAAATGAAACTTTATTTAAGAAACCTTTCTACATATATTGAAATATTAGTAATGTCATATAGGTTAATATTAAACACAATATTCAGGGTGGGACTATTCACCTCTATATGTTGGCCTGATATTAAACCATTTATCTTTAGATATAAACATACTGATTTTAAGATACTACTCTAACCAATTAGGATATTTTAGTAAGATTTTATCAAACCACTGTTGTTTGGAAAAAATGTCTAAAATTATAAAAAATAATAGCTAACTGATATTTTAAGGCTGGAGAATAGGCTAATTGCTTAGAAAGTCATGAATATGATTGCCCTGTGAAATTTTTATGTTAGCCCTCCCAAATCAGACCAACAATATTAAAAAGAATGGTGAATAATATCATTTAAAACATTGTTTTGAATTAATTTGTGTGTTATCATTAACAAACAGAATACATTTAGAAAGGTATAAATAAAGTTTTATTTTATCTGAAAGCATTTAACAATTCATTAATATAGTTCAACATACACATTATAAAATATGCTAGCAATTTTTAGAGAATAATATGTTAAACAATTAAAAATATATACATTGTTCTAATTATAAAATGTGAATAACATTTATGTCATTAACAAATATAAGTTTAACACAATAATAATAAAGTTGTGCTAACACACATATAACGTAAAGCTGTATAAATTAGCAAGTTAATTGTAGTCAACAAATTAAAATGGCTGTGCTTTCGAGAAAGTGTATTTCTCATAATCATAGCCTGTTATGAATCTCTCATTGGAATCATTATATATGTACAATATGCCAACTTTATGCAAATGAGTCAATTAGCCCATCTTTTGGATATAGCAAAACATGATTCTTTGCAATTAATGGTAAAGGAGTCTTCTGCTATGAGGTAAGCTTCCTTTACCTTACATTTAACATTGTGCCTCTCAGTACAAACCAATTTTTCAGAGGCGGTTTCAAACTCATGTCTGGATACTTTTTGATGTTGTGCAAAAACTGAAGTCCATTCTGGGTTAGTATGTGACTTATTATACCTATACTTATGGTGCAATTAAGTAAATATTTTGATTTATACCTTGGAAATTTATAAATAAAGCACCCACAATACATGGACTTTGCAATTCAGAGTTGGTTACACTATCACTGCATTGTTTTATGCAGGGTAGTATGATCAATTATTACTACAAAGAGAAATAGTTTATAATATTTAAAAAGGTATCAAAAATATATGATGAGTTATAGAAAGCATATTTATTCCTAAGTACAAATATTTCTTGACAGCCAAGATTATAAAGAGATGAATAATGTCTTAATAGTTATGATAATGAAATGTAAGCTCAAATAATCACATGTAATATCTGAAACCTGTGAAAACATCTCTTCTTAAGCAAGAGTCAAAGTATTTGTAAATAATTATAAATTAAATTGTTTATCAAGCAAGTACAATGTCTTCATGCATTATACAAAACATGATTTAATCAGATGCCTGGTCAATTATGAAAAATCAAATAAACATCTTTTAAGCACAAACACAACCTAAAATTCCAGAGATAAAATAGTTCCCTCAATCAGACCTTTAATATAGATAGTGGAATAACTCTGAAGGTATTCTTAAAAGAGGCTGTATAAATTCAAACATGACAATCTTTCAAGAAAATAGTAAATTATATTTTGTTGGCAAATGAGATAATTATTATGTTTTTCTTTTTGCTTTTTATAAACACTTTGTTGCATTTATTAATTTCAGAATCCAGAATGTGTTTCATTTCCATTTACTTGGTTTTAAAAAATACTGACTTTTGTTGATTGTCTATATTTTGCACTATTCTTTATTGCTAATACTATGTTTTTAAATAATTGTTTTTTGGACCTATTTACATTGCTACTTATATTCCTTTCTTTAATTCATTTAATTCATTAATTTTAATGTTTTGAGGTTATATATTCATTTAATTGTATAATGTTTTGATGACATCCTATTTATTATTTTTTAAGATAATGATCAAAATTAATTTATTTTAAGATATACTAAATAATATGATTCTCATGCAATCAGGGATCTAAAACATCTTTTGAGAGAAAATATAATGGTATGGAAATATTTTCTCTTTGAATAATTTGAAAATTGCTGCAAAATATGTATTGAAGATGTCCATTTTGAAATAAACCCATTTGTTTAAAATAGAAATTTTTTTAATTAAAACCCTCATGTTCACTTCCTTCACACTCATATTTAACTGGTCAGCTATTCAAATAATTGAAATTAAAAAATAATAATATACAATTACATTCCACACTAATATTTATACTTTCATTTGCAAATGCATCTATCTATATGTGACTAGCTGTTTATGCATTTGTGTATCACAGAAGTCGTTTGTATTAAACAAAAATATCACCATTAAGGAATGTAACTGAATAATATGTGAGTATCAATAAAATATTTGTATAAGCAGTAAGTTACTAGAGTTGCATAGACTCTTTAGCTACTTGTAAAATCTCTTCCCCTTTTTGAATTATTTTCATAAATATCAATCAGTAATAAATTCAAAAAGAGGAAGAGATTTTACAAGTAGCTAAAGAGGAGGGTGTGGCGCATGAAGCTAAAAAGACTGTCACATCAGCCCAAGAAGAAGCTCAAAATACTGTAAGGAAAATTTTAAAAGATTTCATTTCAACTATTCTAGGACCCAAGATTAAGTTACAATTTTGTAGCAGATTGTTTTCTAGTTCTTAAATTTGTTTATTAAGTGTCCAAAATTAATTAAGTGCAATAGGGAAGATTTTATAACCTTCCCAAGATGGATGCTGACTGTCAAAGTCAGAATAAGCAAGCTTTCAGTAGTATTAAACTTAATGACATATTGAGAAGTGATCAAGTAATTCCGGAAGTATTTAAACTACCTAAATCAGTTAAAAATAGTTTAGAAAGATGTTTAAAGGTGAAAGAACTAAAGGAAGTCAGGAAAAAAATGAAATTTGAGGGAAATAAAAAAAAATTGTTCTAGAGGAAAATTCAAACGGTACCAAAAATATGGTAGATATTGGGCTAAAGATCAATAAAAACATTAAGATACAGCAAATTAAAGTTGATACAATGAAACATAAGCAAAATCTTAATGATACTGCCAAGTTTCAGAAAAATCTGTCAGAAAATAAAGTTGTGGGGGGGTGTCCATCACAAAACTACTAAGATGTAAAACAATAAAAATTAAAAATCCCAGGAATTTTGCCACAGAAGAGGTTATCTGTGTCCCAAATTCACAATATAGAAGCAGAACTGGGCCAAAACAAAGACAAATATCACCAAAGAGACTCTAAATTGATCAATACAAGAATAAATACCAAAGGACAAACTAAAAACAAGCTCAGAAAAAGTACACAAAGTAATTATCTAGACACAATCATGACAATTAAAAGCCAAAACTTGGAAAAAAAATAGGGAAAAAGTTACAGAAGCCCAGCAGTATGCAGTAAAACCTGCTGGTGAGAGCAACATTGCAGAACCAACACTTCTAACATTTGCAGAAAAGTTAAAGAAGAATACAAAGACTTCTGAATGGCAAGGTTTCAATACCCCATATGCCAATGGCTTTAAAATGGAGCAGAGGATTACAGGCCTTGGGACAATGCTAGAGCTAGTGGTCAGAGGTCATGAAATCAATCTGAACAATGCAAAGTATAGGAAAACTAATCATGCTGGCTTCTCCTATGAGAATAAGCTTGAGAATGGTTTAATATATCATAATGTTGAGTTAAGTACAAACAACTTTGATCAGAATAGAAATAATTTAATTCCAGGAGACTTTCAATCAGTCAACAATGAATTTAATAATAGAATTCCTCAGAAATTATTTAATTCCTTTCTTAGCTTTCAGAATCAGTATACTTTAACATTGAGCACAACGAATTTCACATTTCCAATAAATGAGCTATTTGTCTTAATCAAGGACTTAAATATCATTGATTCAATAAGAAGGGTCTACTACCACCCTAACAAAAATATGTCACACTAGAATTTGAGGACTTTAGCCAAAGAAAGATTCAAAAGATCTCAAATGTTTCTAGATTTAAAAATATTTAGTGAAAATTGACCTAAAAAGACCAAGATTGATAACAGGTATGGTGTGGAATTGTCATGTGGCATTTAGAAAAGATGAATTGCAGGGATTATTAGTACAGTTTGGCTCTATTCATCAGTTCACTTTCCTAATGGAAAGAAGAGCAGGGATTCAGCTGCAATCCAACAATGCAATATTTATAATGAGGTTGACTAAAGGTATCAGTCCAGTGGATATACCATCTGTTATTGAGCAGAATAAAAGCCCAATATACATAGTAATTCGAGGAATTCAACCTCAGTGTTGTGGATGTGGGGACACTGGCCATTTAATTAGGGCTTGTCCAAAAAGATTATGCACAGAATGTAGGAAAAGCTATAGTGGATTTCACAAATGTACAATATCATCAAGCAATCCTTCACTAATAAATCAACAATTAGAATTGGAATTACAAGAATCTCATTTAAAAGATAACAAAGTGAAAACAAATAAGCTACATTATAAGGAAAATCAAGAAACCTTGCACAGTAGATTGAAGATGGGACAAATGCAGGTCAAGCTAGAGATATGGCCAAAGAGATAACAATCAGCACAGGCAGAACTGACCAACTTCAAATCAATACAATCTGAAGGCACATTAGAAGAAATTGGTCAATTAAAAGAAGCTAACATGTTCAGTGATACTGAACTAAGTGAGAACAGTTCAACTCGGGTAAAATGACACAAGGTGCAAGTTTCAAAATAAAAAATCACAATGGCTCTGGCTTGCAAACTGATGAGCATAGTGTTGTGGGCTCAAACATTGCGCTGTGTGGTGAGCAAGAGGAGAACACAGGATATCTTGAAGAGAAAGAGAAAAAGGAAAAGAAGACAGAAGAAGAAGCTGTCTCAATATGAGACAGGGGATGAGATGGAAACTGAATCAGAAGGTCAGATAGTCAATGACTAAGAGGTAATGGAAGGGGCATGTAAGTAGCGAGAGTGAAGTAAGGCAGGTAATCTCAGAAGAGGCAGATAATCCAAAGGAAGAAGTCAATAACGTAGAAGAGCAATGAAGTGATGAGGCTCATAGTGACAGTTTCAGAAGTAGGTCAGGTGAAGTAGCACATGTTATCTCAGAAGAGGGATAATCCAGCGAAGGAACTTGATAATGTAGAAGAGCAATGGAGCGATGACAGTTCTGGAAGCAAGGAAGTAGATGGCTGTCCAAAGGAAATGCAGCAACAAATTAGTACTAGCCCTGTGTGTATTGATGAAATGGAAGAAATCACAGATGATGAAGAAATAGGCTCACAAGAAGAAAATTTTTAAGAAGACTTGGAACAGGAAAGCGATGGAAATTCAGAAATGATTTAAAGTATGAATTCCATAGATGTGGTCTATACAAAAATATGGCATCATGGATGAAGTTCTAAGGATCTGTGAATTAAAGGACTTGGCAATTCAAAGACTCTTATGAATCAATGGAGAAGACTAGGGTTATTTATTGACTGTGGTATGATCTCAAGATTTCTTTAAACAAATGTATTTACATCATGTAACGGATGATCAGTCACCTGCATTTTTTTTCCTTAAAAAAAAAAAAAAAAGATTTATTGCAGTTTCATATAAAATTATGATAGATATCTATATTAAAATGTATTACTAAAAAACATCACATATATCATAAATGTATTTTTTGTAATTATTTATTGTTTCTAATATTTTAATTATTAGGTCACCATAAAATATTTATAGCTTATGTATTTTTTGTTTGTTAACAAAGGTTTTAGTTAAAGTCTTTATTTTGATTATCTAACTTCCTTGCAAAAATCTAACTCTATACAAGAAAAAGAAAATCCTGCAAAATGTGAGAGTTCTGCTTAAAATTTTGTCAAACGTCTTTGTTGAAAGCATTTTGCTTTTGTAATACTTAATGTTAAATAGTCCCTTTTATTTATTGCTAATAAATTTATAGTTAGCCTTTAAATCAAAGTGTGTTTAATAATATTATGAGCTTGTAACTATTTTTCTTTGATGTTTCTACATCAAGAATTTCAATTTCTTATCTTTAATGATGGTGGGTTTGGTGTATCATGTGAATTAAATTTGGTTCTAATGCTCTTTTATTATTTAGTATTTTTTATGAATAGTATTTGCATAATATTATACTGTTAGATAGCTAGCATAAGGGATAAATCCTAAAATCATATTTTGTCATAACATGTAAATTACTCTTAAACTTGAATAAGTATTTTTACACGTTATTTTATTAACAATTTAAATATATATATCTTTACAACTTGTATTTTGTAAACAAAAGAATACAGAGGAAGGGTTAGTTTAATCAATATTTGAAAGACTAATTGCAGATGAAATTCTGAATCCCAAGAGTGAATATAAGCACACTTTTTTCTTAACTGCTTAATAAACATTTTTAAAATGTTTCTTTCACTTCCGCTTTTGGCAGCCA
>JAQFVV010002362.1:0-27822 GCA_028023455.1 Epiperipatus broadwayi | reverse complement strand
GAGAGGGAGGTTACAATATATATATATATTAAAAACCAATCAACACTTAGTAATTCCAATATCAATAACAATCAATAATTTTAAACTATTGTCAAGGCAACCTCCTTTTCATGACTAAAGGTGGAATACATAATACATATGGTAGTCATCTGACCTGCTTTATTTTCTTTTAAGAGCAATGTTAATGAGTAATTTTCAAACATTCTGGATTATCCCACTACTCTACAAAGTGAGCTTACTTGCCACTAAAATGTGACCAGCTTCTAAAAAATTTTTTCTTTAACTCATTGTCTCCAGTCATATTCATGGGTGCAAGATGGTTCTTCAAAAGTTCCTGATTTTTCCTCTCTCTAATCAACATTTATTGATTATTAATCACTTTTGTTGGCACAGCTAGTTTTTCTTATATATTTTTTTTCCATGTTCTCAAGAAAAATGCTACCATCACAACTTATAAAGAAACAGCAGAGAAATGATTTAAAGATTTTTTTTCACAATATTAATACTAATGTCCATACTTTATGTGTATACATGTAGATTATCATATATTTTAGTTGATAATGTAGATTCTATCTGCATAATTTTTAAATTTTAAATTTCTACTATAGATATGTAGATATGTACTGTATACAGTATAGTCATATTAAAAATATTTCTGCCTCACATATAGGGTATGCAGTGGAATATCCATCATGCATTGCAGGCCCACTACATTTGCAAGAATTAACATTCTTTCAGTAGTTAATTCTATCTAGATATTCCTTATGCTAGCATTTTAACAGTATTGACAATTAACAATATAATTAACTGTAACATCTTCATTTTTTGTGTTTTATAGATGCTCAAATTATAGTAGCAAAATCTCATAAAGTAGGGCCATCTAGTGAAAGCCATAATAATCAATAGATGCTTAAAAGGTTTGTGCATAATATCCCTTTCTATTACTTACTTATATAATATCCCTAGATTAGCTTCCAGCTTCTGGAGTTCATCAATGAAGAGCTTTGAATCTGAGAGCATTGCATCTAGAACATTGGTTCTATTGCAATCTTTTTATCAGCCACCTTTTACCTATATAGTTAGCTATAAAGCTAAAAACCCAAAATGAAAGCACAATAATGGTTTCAATCCATGCTAATTTGCTTGTATAATCATAATCTGAATCTAGTTTAGCATCTACACCTTTTAGTGTTTTTGTCTTACTAATATCCATAGTTTCCATCATCCTATGGCCAGTATTAATATTAAGTCAATAAACATCACATGATTACCATTACCTATTTTTGCATAAGCTGTTAAAATGGTAGTGCAGCCATAATAATCAATGGATTTTGGAAGGATTTTGTGTCAAATCCCTATCTAATGCTTACTCACCTAATATTACCACACTAGGTTCTAGGTTATGGTTTTCATCAGTGAGGATCCTAAATTTGTCAATGGTGGATGCTGGATGGTTGCATTAGATTCATAGATTTAAGTGCAGTGTTTTCAGATCTAAAACTTTTAGCTGATGGAAGCCACAAGCTAGAAACTGGTCTGCGAATGTTGGATAAGTAGGCCACATAAATAGGGAGTTTCTAAAACAAACTTTCTATCATCCATTAGTTACTATGGCTTCCACTAGGTGGCACTACTTTTTGGACAGTTTACCACTGTTATAACAGCTTGTGTAAACATACAAAATAGTGATTATGTGATCAGTAACCTATACTCTTCAACATTATTAAAAAAATTGTTTTTAGTCAAGTAGTAGTAAATTTTATAGCAATACTAGTAGCAGAAAAACAGCTATTTCTACTGCTTGAGCACTTAAAACTTATTTAAGCCTGTGTGTGAAGATTTAAGTAATGTTTGAACATGTACAACAAACAGTACTGCTTGTTGTTTCTATAAATTTATTATGATATCTCAGGACTTAAATCTATATCATAAACTCTATGCAACATGTCATTTGTATATTACAACTTCCATGTTACAATGCAGAAATACATGCTATATTCTAAATAAATAGCATAAATAAACACTACTTTATGCAGTCAATGCAATCAAGCCTTGATTGAATTCTTCAATCTAGCTGATATTTCAACAGTCTTCCTCACATATATAAGTACACAATATATAAAAGTATCAACATAGTATATTATTACTATATTTTTGTCAAATTACAGTGATTATATTAGAAAAAATATTGTTGATATTGGGGGTCAAATGCCATTATTTTGAATGTGGATGTATTCATGTTCTTTTATAGTTGCCTTTCCTGCACAAATAATATATTTGTGAAAGTTGATACGTGTGTAGTGCAAAACTTCAATAATAACACCACTATGACCATTTCCAATAATTTTTTTGTCCAAATTCCATTAATTAATACCAACATATGCATTAAAGGCCAAGAATAAAAATTAGATTTTTTAATAGTATGGCTGTAATAATATTATCCAACAAGAAGTAAAAACTTTTATTCTCAGAATCTAAGTTGAACTGTAGGCACTAATAAAATGAGATTTACTCCCATCGAACAAGATGAGTTTTATCACTATTAGCCATTCATTAACACAATGAAGATTTCCAACAATAGAAGATACCAAATTAGACTTTATGGAAATTCCAACACTGTGCACCTATCTGTCAATTATAAACCAAAAAAAGTTGTATCCCATCAATTTGTTCCTTTAAACTTCCTTCCTCTAGGAGACAAGTTTCATTAAAAGCAGTTACGTGAGTAGCTCCTTGCCCACCTGTATAGTCCTCCATTTTGGTCTTAAGAATTTATATCAACTGAAGTTATCACATTTCTTATATTTCTACTTACTTTTAAAACTATCACTTCCTCCTGCTTTATCACTATTACCAAATATTATTATTACTATTGTTATTATTTCTATTAATGGTTATAAATAATCCAACAGGCATAACAATCTTACAAGACTATGTGAGGCAGTCCACTTTTGTAGTCCACATTTCCAATTCCCTTCAACATTCATGATTGGCAGGGATAATCATTGTCAAATGAAATGTCGGTCTCATTGAAATTCATTTCAAACCAACTCATTATTGTTAGTTCTGCCTCGGGTGAAGATGATATCTTAGGAGTGCCGCCTACAATATCTGTTCCCAACACCACCATTTTAATTCTTGAGGGTTTGAGCTGAAAAATGAAAAAGTAATTGGAATCAGACATTTTGTAAGTGTAGTTAAAGATGGGAATATACACAAAATCTGATTATCCCCATTATTATAAGATAATGCCTAATGGCAGGACATGTTCATGATAATCGGGCCCTACAAAAACTAAGTGACTGAAGGAGAAAAATAGGGAGACAAATAAAATGTTTTGTATAGATACAGTACCTAACCTTTAATGAACCACTGTCTTGCCCTCCAAGGCCATAGATCAAGCACCATTTATTTGTTATTCACAATAGGCCTTCATATTTAAATGCCATTCCCTGACTCACAATCTGCAGAGCCTAGCTTTAACATGAACATTTCATTAATTCTCTAATCTAGCTGACCATTTCAAATGTTCAACAGACTTTCTCAGAAGTGTAAATATTCATTACTTATAAGTGGTCAATGCTATTATTATATTATTTTGTGTGCATAATGCTGTAATGTTAATATTAATTTATATATAGAATTTTATTAATATTTTCCCAAAATATCTACATTAAAATATAACTTTGTTTACAGCAATAAACCTGTTGTTATTTACAGCCTTTCTATCACTTTTGAAAAACAAAAAGAAAATGCATTCATTTTCAATGCCTAAAAAAAAAAAATCTCATACAAATATTTGTTGAGAAAGATGGCAAATAAAGATGGCAGAATCAGCAATAATTTATTACTTTAAGTAAAAATAAAAAAGATGAGAAAAATAATAAATCAAAGTAAATACTTTTAGTAAAATCATTCATCACAGACAATCATTTAAATTGCATTTACATTAAAAAACAAAAGAAATAAAAAAAAATAGTTTTTTTTTTTAAATATAAATTCAATTTTTTAGAAAATAAACCATTTATTAGTAAATTATCCTAAATACTGAAAAAGAGCAAAAAACCATCAAACTATATTTAAAATTAATACGTATTAAATAAAAACAATATATTTGTAAAGACAATGGCAATCCTTTATTCTAACACCAACTATTACATTTTTAATAAACACTGATGATTATAAGAGCATATAAAACCCCTTGTCTTAAGTTTGAACCCCTATACTTAGATCAGTTTCTGACTTTTGTCTTTATCAGTAAGGTTAAAACTCGAAGTTGGAAGAGAAACAGACATGCTCTTCAGCAACTGCATTTAATTCAATTTTTTTCTATCAGGTTAAAGTGACGAAATTCAAATCAAAGATTTTGAACCCTGGTTAAAGAGTTATATATCTCTGTATTGTTGATGACTGACAGACTCTGGAGTTCAAAGTTCATGGAATATGCTCGATATGTCTTTTCCAATGCTTGCTATTTATGAACCATCAAGCAATAAGGTCATTTAATTATTTTTTTAACAGCTATATGTATCTTAATCAAGTTCAGTAATTATATATTTTAGTAACTTCATTGCTTTGGTGAATGTAGGCGCTTTATATCCCTAATGAGAAATAATAATGATTAACAACACTATATTCAATCTTATGATAAGACAACCAATTCTCGAGTCAAATATTTAGTAGCTGAATTGGATTCAGATCTTTATAACAGTTCAAGCAAGTTGACTTGGGTTCAAATTCCTAGACAGATTTGAATTTCAAATTTTAAATTGGCAGATAAAATGAAGTTAAATGTAGGTACCTTATTTCCCTGACCAGAAATAATAATGATAACAACCCTATATTCCCAACTTAAATCTTATGATAAGACAAGTAACTCTCCAGTCAAACACATAGTTGTTATATTGGATTTAAATCTTCATAACTGTTCAAGAAAGTTGACTTGGGTTTAAAATCTTAGGCTGATTTGAATTTCAAATTTCAATTAGCAGATAAAATAAAGATAAACATGCGTGTAGTATGTGTGTGCACATTTCCTCTAACTTATAGAGTCCTGAACCTTTACTAATAATGCATATCCTTAGTTATCAAGCCCGGATAAAGTAAAAGTTAAAACTGTTTTGAAATAAGAATATAAATGCTGATAGGGATCTTATTTGCATCTGGTGATCATTAATTACTCAAGTTGACACTAGATAGCACTGCAGTGGATATTTATCTTTTGTCAAGGGGGATTTAGATATAAAGGCCATGGAGTTGACAAAGATTATGTTGTGGAAAGGGGATAGAGCAGGATAGAGAAGAATATGGGAGAACTTAGGGTGGGTTTTGGAAAGGGAAGTCAAAGCAGCTAATAGATTTCTCTGGGCATAGTTGCTGAGAGATTCCTGACTCCATATAAGGAGAAGTCACAGTGCATCACATCACATCACATGTCTTACAATATTTAAAGGGAAAATTTGATAATGTGTTATTTTTATCAAATTTTCAGCTGTCTTTGTCTCATATGAATATCAACAAGCAATGTATCATCAAGAATCCACCTTAAGAGGTCATGTGACTTGTTTCTGCTTCAATGCAAAAAGATAGGTTTTTCCCTTTTTTTATAGGCATATTAATACCAAAAGAATTAACATTTAAGTTATAATAAGCCTTTATATAATCAATAGCTAATAAACATATGTCACAGAGTTCAGGATCATTTTCTTTAGAGTATTATCATTATTAATTGTGAATTGGAGATAATTTCTCATTGAAATCATTAATAGTAGTAAGATTAAAGCCTTTTGTGTATTTATGCACTGACCATGCACTTAATAAGAATTAATGTTTACAACTTTGACTTGATTCGAAATATTTCTAATTATAAGATCTAAATATTAACTCGCTGTGAATCGAAAGATTTCGTGAATGTTGATTTCTAGATAAGATAGTGGATTTAATTAGTGAAGAATTTACTACCTTCACACTCTCAAATCAAAATGCTTTAGATTTTCCTATATAATTAGAGGGTATGTTGAAGATAAAACAGCCACTTTTATCTTTATAAAGTCATAATCTTGTGTTATGATTTGTAGAGATCCCTCACATGGTAAAATTGAGCCCTCAAAAGGCATAGTAGTAAGGTTAAAACCTTATATGTATTTAATAGTAATTAGATAAAAATGGAAATATAGTTTGACCTTACACTGGAACTTTGATGGTAGTTAAAAGATCTACAGAAACTGACATTATATTTACCTTTTTAAATTAATGCTATTAGACTGCTCTATTATATTTTAAAGGGAACGCTGGAAGCAACAATAATGATTGCATTTGGAACAAGAATATAAGAAATTGATATCTTTGGTAAGAACTTTTTACATGTTTAGTGCAAGTCTTTTACATTTGAAATAAGTATAATATGTGCATCCAATCTCTCTTTACATTTGTCTTAGCAAGTTGCAATCTATGCCCTGGCCCATTATGTATGGTGATTTTCAAGAATTGCAACATGCATTTTTCCAGGTAGTATTCATATATATTATTTCAGACTGCAGATCATTTTCATATTACACAATTTTACACATAGATCATTTATTAATTAAGATTTGATTTAAATATAAAAAAAGATTATCGCATTTCATCTATGTATCAAAGTGATCCTTTGATGGATACAATTTTATCCTACAATAAAAAAAACACCATAATAGAGAACAAAATAAAATACACTGATAATACTTTCAATGCATAAGCGTCAAAATCAAGTTTGAAGTTAGTTTATCATTACTGCTTGAGGAGATCCATTTTTTTTGTTAATTTGAATGCTATTAGCATTATGGTTTATTATGTAGTCATCTTGCATGATGAACTAAGTCTTTGATTTTCCATTTTCTGTCACTCTTATCTTCACACAATATCTCAACAATACCAGGGTCAAAACATATCCATATTCCTTTTCATGATTATAAAAGACCAACACATTTGTTAAAACAGTCTTAGCTTTCTCATACATTAATAAATACCGTGTCATCTTTGTTCTTAAATTGGTCTTAGTTTCTCCAAATTATGTGTACAGACAATTTATTTAGATACATCCTGGTATTATTGAGATAATGTGTGAAGAAAGGAATGACAGAAAATGTAAAATCAAAGAGCACCTTAAATCAAATAGCCAATAGTGTTCCAATGAACAAAAAATTGGTCTTGTAAAATCTTAATGATAAACTTCAAACTTATTGTTAACCATAATTACGATGTTTATGCATCAAAGGTATACTCATTTTACTTAATTTGTTTTCTGTTCCAGTATTTATATATATTACTAGTAATGGCAGAGTATCAAGGGATTACATATATATATATATATTTGAAAATTTTCTATCTTAATATAAACAAAGCACTGATTATATGTGTATGTGAGAGATGATGACCTGGACCAACTGATGAGTAATGGTTCAGCCTGTAATATGTATATTGGAGATCATTTATTTTTTTCACATGTATGTGATCATGTGTATTGGTTGTATAATATGTAGTGGATAGCTGTAGAGAGCTTGAAAGTCTGAGTTCAAATCCTTTTTAATTACATTAAATTCAGTATAGACAATGTTATCATCATCATCATTGTCAAAAACACCTGAAACCAAATTGCAAGTTCTAATTTAAATTCATTGGAATATTTCTGAAGATTAGGACTGTAAATATTGTTTTTCTTAGTAATTTTTGTCTCTCTAGTTTCACATTAACACATATCTTACATCTTACTAATCAGTGATCACTTCCTGTGTTGAATTTATTAAGAACATTACAATCTTGAAATATGTATTTTCTGTTAGTCAAAATATAATCCGATTCTGATATACTTTCATTTAAATGTTTCTATGTCCATTTCCTTTTAACATTTTTCTCAAACTAAGAATTCATAATATATATATATATATATATTTTTTTTTTCTTATATATATATATATCTTTTTCTTCAAACTCTACAAGTCTATATCCTGTCCCATTTCTATTACCATAACCAAATTTACCTATAACACATTCATCTTTAATTTGTTTGCCAATTCTAGCATTAAAATCTCCTATAACAATTTTAAAATGTTGTTTAGTCTGATCAAAAGCCTATTGTACATCCATATAAAAATCTTCTACTACTTCATCACTATGAGAACTTTATTGGGTCATAAACCTGAATTATCTGCATTCGGTATCTGCTATTAAGTTGTATAACTAATCTTACCATTCTGTCCAATACACCATCAATCTTCACAATGTTGTTCTTTCACTTTTATTTATAATGAATCCTTCTCCATTTGTACTGGCTTTGTAATAGAGTCCACACCCACTATTTAAATCAATTATCTCTTCACCTTTCATTCTAACTTCACAAAGTCCAATAATGTCCCATTTAATAAAAGACAGTTCTTCCGATTCTTGAAATTTTCCTTCACTTGAAAGTAATCTGCAGTTTTTCGTACCTAAATAAAAAGACACCATCAAATGGCAGCCTGGGATTACAATCAGGATATTTTTAGCACCCTCACCTTCAACCACCAACTGCAGCCTTGGCTGGTGACTTTACAGCCTTCAGAGAATAAAGACCATGATTTATTTTTGATTTATTTTTGTCTATCATGATTGTATATATCTATTAGAAATTTTTTTTTATTCAAACACACATTCATTCTGCCTTATCAGGCAATTGAAAAGAAAAATCATGGTGTTTCTTGATCTTAAACTCAGAGGCAAAAATCCAATAACCTCGTCATGCTGGCTAATGCATGTTAGTGAGCAGCCCATCCATATTTATATACTATATGAATAATCACATAGTAATAACAGTTGCAACAACAAGAATTTATGGAGTGGACATTAGGAATTGGCCCTCATTGGTTGCCCACACAACTTCTATGCATTTGAATGGGTGTATGAAAGTCCTATATATGAGGGGTCTGAATAAGTGAAAGTCAATATAGGTGTGCCAATAAGATTGGTATTAACAAGGGCTTTGAGCACTCTATCCTCAGATTTTCAATAATATGGATGGCTGAAGAGTTGGAAGTTGGTGAAAATTGAAACCAGTCCATTAAACTTTGAAGATTTGCTATTTTAATATAAACTGAGCACTGATTGTGTGGGAGATAATGATAAGACTGATGCTGGTTCAGCATGAAATGTTTATATTGGAGATCATTTATATTTTTCACATGTATGTGATCATGTATTTCAGTTATGTAAGATGAAGTGGATAGCTGTAGGGAGCTTGAAAGTCTGGGTTCAAATCCTTTAAGTTTAGTATAAACAATATCATCATCATTATCAACCATTATCAATCCACTGCAGGATGAAGGTCTCTCCAAGTTTAATCCATCTTCTCCGATCTTCAGTTTCTCTTCTCCTCATCACTCCTGCACATTCTTATTTCATCCATCCATCTCACATGTGGTCTCTTTCTGGGTCTTTTACAATCTCTTGGAATCCAGTTTAAAAATTCAATTGTCTATCTATTATCATCTCTTCTAGCAATATGTCCACCCCAACTCCACTTCAATCTTTTAATTTTTTCAATGAGGTCAGTAACACCCGTTTGTTCTCTTACCCATACATTGCATTTTCGATCTCTTCTTGTTACTTCCAACATACATCTCTCCATACTTCTTTGAGTGGTCTGAAGTCTCTGTATTGCTCTTCTATTAAGTGTCCAAGTCTCAGATCCATAAGTAAGAACTGGTAAAACACATTTGTTAAAAACCTTCCTTTTCAAACACATAGGCATATTTCCTTTTAGTATCAAGTTATTTCTACCAAAAGCACTTCAATCAAGTTTAATTCTATGACTAATTTCTTCCATTATGTTTCCATCTGTATTAATAATCTGACCAAGGTATTTGTAACTGTTAACTTCTTTTAATTCATCATAATCAATCTTTATTTTCATATTTTGAGCAAATCAATTAAACATTACTTTAGTCTTTTTAACATTTATCTTTAGTCCTACTTTCCTACTTTCATCTGATAATTCCTGCAACATATCCTGCAGCTCTGAAGCATTATTTGCAAAAACAACTACATCATCTGTGAAATCTAAATGACTTAAATAATCTCCATTTACTTTCACTCCTTTAGTTTCCCATTTTAATCCACAAAATACTTCTTGCAGCACTGCTGTAAAAAGTTTTGGAGATATGGAGTCACCTTGTCTTACACCTTTCTCAATGTTGACTTTCCCAGTATCATTATGTAATATAATTGTTGCTGTTGCATTTTTATAAATATTCTTCAAAATATGACAATATCCTGGATCTATACCTTGATGACCCAATGCTTTAATCACTGAAGAAATGTTTATAGAATCAAATGCCTTTTCATAATCTACAAATCCAAAACATAATGACAACTCATATTCATTTGACCTTTCTATAACTTCTCTCAACACCTGGATATGATCTACTGTACTAAAACCACTTTTAAATCCAGCTTGTTCTATTGGTTGGTGGATATCCAATGTTCTCTGTAGACGAGTTGTAATTATCTTGGTAAAAATTTTATATAAAACTGATAAAAGGCTGATAGGTCTGTAATTTCTAATATCTTCTTTATCACCTTTTTTAAATATTAATATTATTACTGCATTCTTCCAATCATCCGGTACATCTTTATCATTTAGACATTTGGTATATAACTTTGCCAAAAAATTTTCTATTTCTTCACCTGCTTCTTTTAATATATCAATTATAATTCCATCATTACTTGGAGCCTTTCCATTCTTCATACATTTAATTGCATGTCTCACTTCTTCATTTAAAATTCTGGGCAATTCAGAAGATGTAATAGATATAGGAGGTACTTGTTCTTTATTACTATATAATTCTTGATAAAAATCTTCTACCAATTTCATGATGTCATCTCTCTTTTTAGTAACAATTCCATCTTTTTTTCTTATTGCAGATATAAATTTCCTACCAATACCAAAATGTTTGATAAAAATCTTCTACCAATTTCATGATGTCATCTCTCTTTTTAGTAACAATTCCATCTTTTTTTCTTATTGCAGATATAAATTTCCTACCAATACCAAAATGTTTTTTTACATTCTTAAGACTTTTATTTTCTTCTACAGTTTTCCTTGCTAGTTCACAATTATACTTTCTTATATCATTTTCAACTCTTTTCCGCACCATTTTACAAAATTTGAGATATTCAATTCTTTTTAATGCATTATTTTTGTATATCTTTATATTCCTTCTTTTCTTCATAAATTCTCTAGTCTCAGTAGAAATTTTATTGGTCAATTGCTGCTTTTTTCTACCAGCTACCTTTGTTGCAGTTTTTAAAAGTGTATCAGTTATTTTCATATTAATTTCATTCAAATCTGAATTATGCTCAAAATCTACTAATACTTGAAACCGATTTCTAAGTTCTAATTTAAATTCATTAGAATGTTTCTGAAGATTAGGAATATCAACTGTAAATATTGTTTTTCTTAATAATTTTTGTCTCTCTAGTTTCACATTAACACATATCTTACACCTTACTAATCGATGATCATTTCCTGTGTTAAATTTATTAAGAACATTACAATCTTGAAATATGTATTTCCTATTAGTCAAAATATAATCCAATTCTGCTGTACCTTCATTTAGATGCTTCCATGTCCATTTCCTTTTAACATTTTTCTCAAAAAAAGAATTCATAATATAAAGTTTTTCTTTTTCTGCAAACTCCATAAGTCTATGTCCTCTCTCATTTCTATTACCATAACCAAAATTACCTACAGCACTTTCATCTTTCATTTGTTTACCAATTCTAGCATTAAAGTCTCCCATAACGATTTTAAAATGTTGTTTACTCTGATCAAAAGCCTTTTGTACAACCATATAAAAATCTTCTACTACTTCATCACTATGAGAACTTGTTGGGGCATAAACCTGAATTATCTGCATTTGATATCTGCTATTAAGTTGTATAACTAATCTTGCCACTCTGTCTGATACACCATCAATCTCCACAATATTGTTCTTCCACTTTTTATTTATAATGAATCCTACTCCACTTGTATTTCCAATATTTGTGCCTTTATAATAGAGTATATGTCCACTTTTTAAATCAATTGTCTCTTCACCTTTTCTTCTAACTTCACAAAGTCCAATAATGTCCCATTTAATATAAGAGAGTTCTTCTTCTAATTCTTGCAATCTTCCTTCACTTGAAAGTGATCTGCAGTTGTAAATACCTAAATAAAAAGTCATCATCAAATGGCAGCCTGGGTCCGCAATGAGGGGATTCTTAGCACCCTCCGCCTTCGGCCACCAACTGCTGCCTTGGTTGGTGACTTTACAGCCTCCTAGGAATAAGGGCCATGCTTTATTTTTGTCTGTCATAATTGTATATATGTACTGGAAAAATATTTATCATTTACACAAACCTTCATTCTGCCTTATCAGGCACTGAAAAGAAAGACCATGGTGTTTCTCGATCTTAAACTCAGAGGTAAAAAGCCAATAAACTCACCACGCTGGCTAATGCATGTTGGTGAGCAGCCCATCCATGTTCGTATACTATATGAATAATCACATAGTAATAACAGCTGCAACGACAAGAACGTATGGAGTGGACATTAGGAATTTGCCCTGCTCGGTTCCTTTAAGGCCTCCAAGAGGAATCAAAGGGTCTCCTTTCAGTTAATAGCAAACTTCTTTCCAGTTGGGAGAGCAAGACTTAATGATAAACAATATACTTGTATTTAAATATTATATATATATTAATTTTTATACTCTCATGGATAAATAATGAATTCACAGTATTATTTCCAAAAGTTTCAGTGTAGTAAAAATACAATAGTTAATTAGCTGATATAACAAGTCCTTTCCTCTGACCTTCTTCTTTCTCAAATCATAAGAATGAATGTAAAAAAATCGCAACAATCAGGTAACATACCATTTCTTATACAATTAATTAAAAAAGATCACAAACAGATTTTTCTTTTTTCACACCCACATTTTTTCAAAATACCTCTTTCTGTAAACGAATCTTTCCTGTAAAGATTAATAAAGTTAATTCTAATAATCTCAAGGATAAATGACGAATTCATTGTATGCCACATTCTTTGATTTGAGGAAAAAGAAACTCTGAAGAAAATACTTCTTATTGTACTGAAAGATCAGCTATTTAGTTATTTGATTTTTACTACACAAAAGCTCCCGGAAATAATACTGTGAATGTATATATATATATTTTAAAAACACTATTTTTCTAAAATAGAAATATGTTTATAAAATGACCACACCAGAATATAGATAAAAGTGTGATTAATCTTTTTTTAAAAGTTTAAATCAAATTTTAACTAAAAAGTGATTTCTGTATAGCACTATGTACAGTAGATGTAATTAAAGTGTTAAAATTAATTATAAATATATATAAATAAAAATTCCAATGTATGCTATACAAATATGAGTACTATCTGCAAAAGTGCGTTATAACAACTTATTATTTGTATGTATTAAAGATCTGCAATAACTGTTTAATCAATTCTAGCAGATAAATGATGATTTGAGAAAGAATCTCTGAAGAAAGTAATTGTTATTGTAATGAAATAACAGCTATTTAGCTGTTAGATTTTTACCGCATGGAAGTCTGGAAATAATTCTTTGAATTCATATACATATATAATAAATTAAGTTTGATATCTGTATTCATTCCATAATATATGTAATATACAAATCAATATATATATATATATCAAAATACAGTAAAAGTTACATAAATTATATTATTTTTAGAAGTACTTTCGACTATACATTTTGTAGTCTTTATCAACTATATCACATTGAATAATCAAAACAAAGCAACTTTTAACAAATACCCATAGTGCAATTCAGATTTCCCACGATTCTGTTATCTTAACATTTGATGACTGGCGATTCATTAACATTTGACGATATCTTGAAATAACATAGCCTCTTTTATTTTACATTTATTATGGCAATGTTCAATTTTAATAATTTTCATATTTTTAAAATCAAATTTAAATCCATATTGATAAGATTTATTATGATCAAATATAACAGATGATGAAGGTTTATTTGCATCTATTCCAAATTGCTTCTCTTTTTGAATTCTATTATATAAAAACATATGCTCTTTTATTCTCTTCTCAAATGTACACTTAGATTCACCGATGTATTGTAAGCCACATCCACATATCAATCTATATAATAGAATTTTGATTAAACTTTGAATTTTGAATTTCAGAGTTAGTAAGTAATCTATTTATATTATTTATATTGGGTGAGCAGGTCAAGTTTATTAGGAGAATCTATAATGGTTTGTGTCATATTGCAGATTACTTAATAACTCTAAAATTCAAAATTCAAAGTTTAATCAAAATTCTATTATATATAGATGGATATATGGATGTGGCTTACAATACATCGGTGAATCTAAGTGTACATTTGAGAAGAGAATAAAAGAGCATATGCTTTTATATAATATAATTCAAAAAGAGAAACAATCTGGAATAGATGCAAATAAACCTTCATCATCTGTTATATTTTATCATAATAAATCTTGTCAATATGGATTTAAATTTGATTTTAAAAATATGAAAATTATTCAAATTGAACATTGTCATAATAAACATAAAATAAAAGAGGCTATGTTGATTTCAAAATATCGTCAAATGTTAATGAATTGCCAGTCATCAAATGTTAAACTAACAGAGTTGTGGAAAATCTGAATTGAACTATGGGTATTGTTAAACGTTTCATTTATGTGAATTTGTTTCCAGGTAAATGCAAGAAAAGATTTTAGAATGAAAAAGTGATTCGTTCAAGGCATTTGATTCAGTTAATAGGATAGATCTATGGCATTGTTTGAAATTAATTGGTCATCATCCGAATTTATAAATATTATAAACCTAATATATATATATATAACACAAATGAATATTTATATATAAGTATAAACAAAAATTTTAAAAATAAAATTAATAAAAAATTGAAGTATACATATTTACATATATTTTATTGTGTGTTTATGCATGCATTATGATAAATTGAAATAAAATAGTATTATCACAGGTGTAAAATGGAGGCACTGAATGTAAACTAGTGGTCAATGAATGTGTATTTCTTCCAACATTATTTTCAGTTTTTATGAGAGTAATTTTTGGAATGGTTTATGGGCATCTTAATCAAATAGGGATCAAAATACGACATAGTTGCCATAGAGAAATTTATAATTTGAATCAATTAAAAGTGAAAATGGCTATGTCTTTGATTCTGGTATTACAGCAAGCTGGCAAATGTGCTATTATTACCAGCTCAAAAGTAAAATGGGCTTAATGTTCTGAATGCAACATACAATGATCAAAGAAAAATCTTTGACCAGTTTTTAGTTTTTCTGGTACTCAACATGAGAAAATAAATCAGTTACTTTGATAAATAAAGAGGTAGATTGGATATTGAGATTTAACACAGACTCCAGTGTGTTTCTGTTTCTAACAAGGTAAAAGATAAAGTATTTCCTTACACAAAAATATGGTCTTCAACTTGTTTGATTATATACTACAGAATCCACTATCATAATAAATAAAATACCTTCATCGAATTGGACATATAAAATAAATGAACAATGTACTATATAAAAGAATGTTTTATGATAACCTTGAGCATGTTTTTATGGAAGAAGTAGACCCTATTTATGGTGTAAGGATTATTTCAAAAACATTATAAAAGAAGTGCAATGCAAAATGTTTCCAATGAGAAGATACGACAGAAAAGATAATATATTGGAGAACTACATTTAGATACAATCTTCAAGTTACAAATTGTGCACTATGCAAACCAGTGATGCTCAATATTGAGGGAATTATAAGGCTGAGCACTTTTGGGAATCTTTAGATCCCATATTCATAGCCCGTCTTGGGAATAATGGCTTGAGTTGTGATTTTTAAAGACTGAGTAATAATTTATGCAAATTTATTCAATATCTTCATATAGACTTACTTTCTAGAAATGGAAACACATATTTCCTTCCAGTTTATTGCATTGTCATCATTTGCAATAAATTGGAAGGAATCATGTTTTCCAACTTAAGTGGTCTATATGAAGATATTGAATAAATTTGCATAAATTACTACTCAGTCTTTAAAAATCACAGCTCAAGCTCACACCCTCAAAATAGGCTATGAATACGGGAACTAATGTTTCCTAAAAGTGCTCAACCTTATAATCTCTTAATATTGAACTTTACTTGTTTGTATAATGCACAATTTGTAACTTACTACTCAAAGATAAAGTAAAAACAAAGATTTTATTTCAATATATATTCAAGTATTTCAGAAACAAGAATTTTCTACTGAAAAAATTAAAACACAATATCAAAAAATATCAAGTAAATAGAAAAGTCACCAGCATGTTTTAAATGTGAAATTATTTATCATTCACAGGCTGGTTGATATAATCATTGCAAAACTCATTTCTAGAGTAGTATTTTTCTCTTTTCTCTTTTTTTTTTGAGTTGGCCAAACTCATTTATGAATGACTGTTTAATATTGTTATGTGAATAAAAATGTTTCTTTAAAATACTTTTTTATATTTTTAATTTTTATTTTTTAATTTTATATTTCTAGCAATGAATTACTGAAGTCAGTTTTCAACAAATTACTGTTTGAAGTTGTAAGAAGAGACACTAGATGCCACTAGCAGCAATATATATATATATATATATATATATGATGCCCTATGTCACCTATTTTGTTTGTGTTGTACTTGAGTGAAATGGAAAGAGCAATAGAAAGATTAGGAAGAGGGATAGAGATACCATTAATAGGTAGTAGGGGATATATATTTTGTCAGGTCTTTTTTTTGCAGATGATATATTTTTGTGTGCAGAAAGAAGAAAAGATATGGAAGTTATGCTGAGGACATGTGCAAGAGTGGGTAAAGAGATGGGGTTTAAATTTAGTGAAGAAAAATCAAATATAATGATGGTTAATACTGGGAAAAGAGAGGATGTGGAATTTTTATTGGGAGATATTGTTAAGTGTCATGAATATATATACTTATTTGGGAATCATTTTAAGCAATCAGAAAATTTGTTTGGATGAATGGGGAAAAAATTGATAAATGAAGCAAAGAAAAGAAAGGGATTGATTAAGAAATTAACAGTGTTTTCATATAATAAATATGATGTAGCTAGAATTATATGGAAGGAAGTTGCAGTAGCAGGGTTAACATATGGTAATGATGCATTATGTAGTAGTAAGGAGGTATTAGCTTACTTACAAAAAGTACAAAGGGAAGTAGGAAGACATGCATTGGAGGCAGATGTATGGACAGCAAAGGAGGCAATTCAAGGAGAAATGGGATGGTCAAGTTTTTATATGAGAGATTCAAAAAGTAAAATGAAAATGTTTGGTAGATTGCAGTTTATGGATAATAAAAGAATAGCCAAAATAGTATTTAATTGGGTTACGAGTAAAGGGCAGGCAACAAGATGGGTGAAAAAGATAATGCAGTATGCAAAAGATTTGGATAAAGAATTTATATCAGTATATTTGTACAAAAGGTGATATGATTGTATTAGGAGGGTTGTTGAGTGTTATAGTGGTAAGGAATGGGATAAAAAATAGATTCATTAATAAAGAATAGGGAGTTAGAGAGATGGAGAACTAGTATGGAGAGTAAAAAGAGTTTAAATATATATATATAGAAATAAACAGAACATTAGGTGCGAGTTAATGTATGATAACAGTAAGGAAAGTAGTTTATTGTTTAAGGTTCAAATGGGATCTTTAGCAATAAGAGAATATACATGTAAATGGGAAAATATGGGCAATTTAATCTGTAAATTGTGTAAGGAAAAATAGAAAATATTAGGCATCTGTTAATTGAATGTAAATGCTTGAAAACAGAAAGGGACAAATAATTAAGTTATGGAAGAATAAATAGGAAAAAAGTGATTATACAGAAAGTGGGTTATTGGTTTTTATGCTGGATTAGGCAAAAGATAAGGAGGATTTAGATATAAAGACCATAGAGTTGACAGGATTATGTTGTGGAAATGGGGTGGAGCAGAATATGAGAAAACTTAGAGTGGGAAATGATAAGGGAAGGTAAAGTGGCTAACAGGTTTCTCTGAGTATAGTTGCTGAGAGATTCCTGACTCCATTTAAGGAGAAGTCACAGTGCATCACATCAAATTAAATTTAAAATTTCTTGCTAAAATTGTTTGCAAACTCTTAATAATAGAAAATATGCATATATATGTTTAAATTAAACCTATATACAAATCATTTAAATTTCTAATAGCAATGTAGATATTGTATACTAAAGTACTTTTAATAAAGGACATTTATCAAATGTGATTAAATATTTTCAAGAGAAAATATTTAATTCTAACATCATATTGACCACACAGGTCTCCACAGCAATACACAGAGGGAAGAAATAATTTTCAGGTTTCAAAACATTTTTGCATGTGTTTATAAATCTTTAAATGTAAAAGTTATTTAAATTTATTAAATAATATTTTAATTTGTGAAGCGCCCTTTTCTCATAAAATCTTTGATGTGTGTTTAGAATTGGATGTTATTCAACAGTTATTAATGCCATCTGATTGGCTGTCAGTTAAGTAATGTAACAAGCACTAGAGATTTGCAGTATCTCAATTTATTTCAATTTTAAATTTATTAAATATAATATCATTTTGCAGGTAAGTTTATATTTCCAAAATTTTATCATGTGAAATATTTTTTGTCACTACCATTTTGAGGGAGGCTAATTTTCATTATTACTCATCTCCTAAAAGAAATGATTTTTTCTCTCTTTCAAAAGAGTGAAAATGTAAATAGTCTCAATAAGTCAATTATTCATGCTTTTTTTTCATTAATAATAATGTAATGTCTTTTATTGAAGTCCAGCTCAATAAATTATTTTATCAAAATTTAAATTATTGTTAATTTAATATAAATTTTGTAGATTTTAATCATTATTAAACATCTGAAATATACATTTTTACTATATCAATAAACAGTTATCTTGAATTATAGTTTATCACACAGGTAAATGAATTTGATATAATTTGACTTAAATGAATATTTTAAAGAAAATAGCAAGAAATGATTTAATATTTTCTGTAATATTCTTGCTCATAAGACAATTAAATGTTCAATGGCAATTTTAATTATAACACAGATGTTCTGCTGGGCTTGGAAGTTGACTATGGTTTTGAAATAATGATAATAGTAAAAACAATC
This sequence comes from Epiperipatus broadwayi, assembly GCA_028023455.1. Classification (NCBI taxonomy): domain Eukaryota; kingdom Metazoa; phylum Onychophora; class Udeonychophora; order Euonychophora; family Peripatidae; genus Epiperipatus; species Epiperipatus broadwayi. The sequence continues at coordinate 8,579 of JAQFVV010002362.1, read as the reverse complement.
ATATTTTTAACAAAACAAAGATTAATACAATTAAATACATTTATTTATTAGTGTTTTAAATCTAGGCAAATATCTCAGAATAGATTTTAAAATTATTTTTAAGAATACTTTAAAATGAATAACATTACAAAGTATAATATTTATTCATTCATACAATACTCATTTATTCATTACTTTACATTATAACTTTATTCACTAGCTACATTTCAACTCTTTTTAATTAAGTGATTTCAAAATATTTAATTAAAATATTGTGTGTTAACATTAAAATAAAGTAAAATATTATAGCTTTAGTTTGAATACCAGTAAACCGAAAATATGGTGCTTGCACCTGGTTTCTGAACTTTAAATTTATACAAGCTTTTTGAAACATTTTAACAAATAAACCACCCCTGAATTAGCATTATTAGCATAAAATTACATTATTTTATCATTGATATTATCATATATTTAAATATTTAAAAACTTCAACATTTTAAACATTTACTTAAGTTCAAACTTTTACAATTTAGACTATTTAAAAACTATTTTATAGCTGTATAACAGATAAAATACTGATATAGCAGCTCTTATAAGTAAAATTATATCATTATAAGGTATTGGCAATAGTTTATTCTTAACATCTTAACAAAATTAAGGTATATAAATTTTTAAGATGTCTTGACACAAATATTTGCTTAACATTTAGTCTGCCAAAGCTAAAGATTATAATATATATTTCTGTTATATGTTAAAATGTATACACCTTATATACATATTGTATTTAGTATGTGTACATAATAATATATGTGTATATAAGTGATTAAAAATATGACAAATTCTTTTAAGTGAAAAGTGTTTGATGTTTTTGTTTATGGTTGAACATTACGATTTTTTTAAAAAATGCCAAAACTATATTGTAAATGAATTTCATTTAATATATATAATTTTACTTTAAACCAATTTCATACACACACACATATATATATATATATATATATATCAAAACTACCCCAAATCCAAAATTAAACCAGACCAGCATAAAAATAATATTAAAACACTACCTAAAGTTTCACTGCTACAAGCAGACTTCTTAAGTGTATATATATATATATTATATTATTGCAGTAAATTAATATGTATATTCTTTATATATATCATATTTAGTATAGGTACATAATTATATATGTATAAGAAATTGGTGAGCAAGTTTTCTGTTTAAAATTGTTTGATGTTTTTTTTTATTTGGAAAAAAAATTACTTTGAGAAAAAGCTTAGCAAAACTAAATTATAAACAAACTTTCTTATTACTTAAAAAATATCTCTATACCATCTTCTTACAAGCATTACTTAAACAAAATGAATGTTTTAAGAAAAAAATTTTAATTTGAAATATCAAAATATTCATATTTTTTTACCCTCTATTCCATATATAAAAAACTAGGTGAGCTACAGAAAAGATTAGTCCCATGTGGATTACCAAATTTCAAGCAATTATATTTAACTTAAATGTATTAAACTTCAATTTTAAAATTTCATTCTAACTTAAAAAAGATCAAATGTTTACAAATTAACATATCAACAAACAAAACAATTTTCTAACTTCAATAAAAGCATTTTAAAATGTATCATTTTTAGTAATAGATATGTATGTAAACTTTCAAATGGATTGGAGATTGAAAAGTAGATAAAAATTGATTTACAGGATTTGATCCAAACAAACAAAAATACAGAATAATTTAAATATAAATATATAAAAAATAATACAAAATCAAAATCACAGCACATACTATACAGCTCAATTTTAATGAGAGCTAAATAAGGCTTTTAAAGCGTAAAATAATATGCAAACTTATTCTTATAAAAATTCATTAGATATTTATTTAGCTATTGCAAATTGAAGAACTTCTAACTTCAACTTGAAATTTATGTTTTCATGTATGCTGTATTTTAAAGCTGTTTCTGCTTCTTAATAAAAATAAAATTTGATCTTCCAAAAGCAAAAACAAATTTATGCAAATAAAATATTACTTTATTTTCACTTTCTTTCTTAGAAATTTTTTATGTTATAATCTGTTTTCTAATTCAACTCTTCAAAAATACCCTGAAAAATCTTGTGCACATGATAACTAATATTAACCAATAGCATTCATTGTAGTATATTTGTTCATTGATAATTATCAGCTTTCTATCTCCCATATTTAGGCTCATTGCCAAACTTATTCTATTTTTCAATGTAATAAAATAAAAATTAATACATGCTTTAATAGTGAGCTTAATTATTAACATATGTCTTTACATGATAAAAACATCAGTTTTTCTAGAATTTATTTTATATATTTGTTTTTGTTATATAAACCCTAGCTTAATGGGAAAGTACTTATGGCATAGACTGTTCACTATGTAAATCTTCTGTACTACAGATATTAATGTTAGATAAATCAGTTGTTAACAATTAAAAAATTGATTTGGACTAGAAGGATATTACATTCTTTATATGTATAAAATGTTAAATTTACTATAAATATGCATACATCACATAATCACCATTTCCTATGCTTATACAAGTTGATGAAAAAACTCCCCATGCAGTAATCAATGGATGCAAGAAGGTTTATGCATAAAATCCCTATTTAATGCCTAGTAGACTAGTTTCTAACTTGTGGCTTTCATCTGTGAGGAGATTTGAATCTGAGAGCACTGCACCTAGAACTTAGAATCTAATGCAACCTGAGTGCTCTCAGATCCAAATCTCCTCACTGATGAAAGCCACAGGCAGAAATGAATATGAGATGAGTTGGCACTAGATAGAAATTTTATGCACAAATGTTTTTGCAACCAACAATTGCTCTAGCTTGCATTGGGTGGTACTACTGTATGGAGAGTTTTGCATCTGTTTTAATATGCATATGTCCATTGGTGAATAAGGGCTATAGTGCATCTAACTATACCTACATCTTGGTGTTCAAGTGGTTCGGAGTGATCAAGAAGGTCAGATTTTCAATTAGTTCATTCTTAGTTAACCCATCTAACTATCTCATATTGGTTAGTAAATAGGTCTCCAATTATTTTTAGCTAGAGGACAACAAAGATCAAAAATCATTCAAATCCTCAGTACCTAGTATTGGCAACTCTTATGAGCTCTACCTTCTCTCACTTTTTTGTATGATATGTTGATGGATTTGTCCTGCAATGTGATATTTGTTAAGAAAGCTGCCTTACCTTTTATCATTTTTTAAGTGTTTCTGTAAATATTTATCATTTTTATTCGCATAACTTTGCAAATGATTAATTAAAAAGCTTTTAGAAAAGTTATGTTGTTTTATTTACAATATTTTACTTCCAATTTAATAGCATATAAAAACACTTTTTATAATTAATTTTTTCCATTAAATATTATGCATATTTTATAACGAGAAAAGTTGTGAATTATTTTTCTTGAAAAACAAACTGGAATTTTTATTTAGTAATGTTATTTTTAGTTCATAACAATATCTGAAAGTTACTTTTATAATTCTCAGAAGAGTCCAGATGTTCTAGCATAATAATTCTGTCTATCACAGCCAATGTCTTAGTCAATAATGATTTTTAACTAACATACAATCTTTTACATTAGCATTTTCTCTTTTGCTTTTTTTTTAATTTCAGGGAGGAGGGAGTTGTTTTGTTTTCAAATCTGATTTCAAAAATGTATCCTTAATGTTCATTGGTAAATCGCATAATCATGATTATGGGCATGTTCTGTGGTTTTGGGTGCGTAAACTCCTTATGAACTCCTGCGCAATAAAGCCTTTGATTATTAGATTATTTATTTAATTCTCATTTGAAACAATTTTTTTGGGTTTTTCCTTATGCTAATTGTAATAAAAGTACACAAACGTTTTGAATGTTGCCTTCAGAAAAAAATTATTTTATATTGATTTCTTAACACATGCTGAAAGAGCTATGTATGATTCTAGCTTCACTGCTGAAGTGTGATGGCATGTGTCAGAATAAACATAGAATAATCTTTTTTTTATGTCAAAGCGTTGACCGGGAAGTGAACCCCGGCCAGCTGCTTGAAAAACAGCTATGCTAACCGCTAGGCCACCAACACTTGACAGAATAATCTTTTCTTAAGCCAATGTTCAAAAGATTTGTATACTTTAATCCTCATTATATATTTTTAATGTCTTAAGTGCAATATGTTTTCAAAAGTTTATTAATCTTTTGTTCAAATTGATGGGAAAATAATTGAAGTTACAAACACCATTTTTATTCTTTTTTAAAAAACCTTGATTTATTACTACATAACAAATTGAAGATCAAGTAAAGATTAGCTGTTATCAGAAAAGTAAATTGGCATTCATATAATGAAATATGGGTGTTATTTACAAAATCATTTGAATGATTTTTCGAGAATCTAGTTTTTTTGAGTTACCTTAGCAACATTTACAAACTTGTTAGTTATATGAATATGTTAGTGTTATATAGTTGATAAACTAGAAAATTATTTGCATATTCATTAACAATTATTACAATTTCATTTAAATCTTTATATTGCATTAAAAATATATTTTAAATAGTTTTCTTTTTATATTTCTGAAATCAAGTTAAGGTAATTCAGTCATATTTATACTTTTTTTAAAAAATCATGATTTTATTGCTCAGGCAGTCACATAAAAATTTATCCACTGATAGTAGATAGTTTTTTTTTTCATGTGTCATAGCATCAGTCAGGAAGTGAACCCGCTAACCCGGGACAACTGCTTCTAAGGCAGCTGTGCTGACCACTCGACCACCAACACTAGTTTTTTATTGTTATTTTTTTTTTTTTTTTACACAATTAATTCTAAGACTATTATTAGAAAAAGATGAAAAAAACACTCATAAAATGGTAAAACAGAGATTTCTAATTAATATATCCATTTCCAAATATGAATTTGATTTTCCTAATGTTATATCTCACCTTCCAATAATGGACAAGTCCAGATTCCATCTTATTTTGATTGGGTTGAGCAATAAACACCTTAGGCCAATGTATATACAAATAGATAACATATGTTCAATGGCAAGAAGAAGCCAATAGGCAATAATGCTCAATAAATCCAATTGCTTCCATTATGTAAAGAAATATGGCTATAAATAGCCAGTCCATATTAAAATCGGAGCAAACAACAACCTTCAAAGCTGGTTGTCTGCTATATTGTCAATACAGGGAGGTAAGTCACCAATCAGAACTGGAAGCTGCTAGAACTAAAATCAGACATGATGCAAGCTATCAAAATATAGCCATAATTGTAACTGTACCTATTCAAGAGGCATACTGTCATGATGCAGCTGGAAACAGTGGGTAAACTTGTAAGAATATCTGAAATTCATTCTTTCTATAGAAGCTGTACCACCATCTGTTACTTATTCACAAGGTATAAAAATTAGATATTTGGATTTTGAAACCATAATGTAATGATTAAATCTATCAAGTGAATCTCTAGCCAATTGATGGACTGGAAAAATAAATTGTAACAATAAACAGACCCTTTATCTTTCTGACAATCAGTTAACCACAAAGAAGTAAATAAAACAGATGACTTGCTTACTATGAATTTACAGATCAGTATAAGAATACATCTCTTGAACATTTATTACTGTGATTTAAGATATAGTTTGAACATAATTATACCCAAATAAAATAGAGATAAAGAAATTAATAAAAAGTAGTGTAATCTTATTACAGTATTATAAGCAGATTACTAACATTTTAATAATTACATTTTGAATTACAAGTTTCAAACTAACTCAACCCACATCTTTGACACCATCCTCTTCAGATAAATACTAATGATTATCATTAATTATTTACTAATCTAGAGATTGTCTCTAGCATAGATATAAACTTAAAAAATCAATTACAGATTAATATATCTGATTCTTTTAAATTAAACACACACACAAACACACACGGAGTTATTCATTGTTCTCTTTCGCACATGTAATAATTTTATAAATATATTAAATAACCTCAATTCTACAACATATTCTTTTAAATTAATATAAATAAATATACAATAAAAGGCAAATGACCATCAATCTTCACTTCATGCTAAACGAGCACTCATCAGTCGGTCCAGGTCACCATCTTGGAAGTCATTTGTCTTTTATCTCTATATAAATTTTAAAAAAATATGTGATAGTATTAAGATTATTTAATTACACGTGAAAAAAAAGAAATGTAAGTAACTCCATGTGTGTGAGCTTAGTTTTAAAAAATCAGATATATTAATCTTTAACTGAGTTTTGAAGTTTATATCTGTGCTAGAGACAATCTGTAGTTTGGTAAATGATTAGTAGTAATTATTACTATTTTTATCTAAAGTGGATGGTGTCAAAGATATGAGTTGAATTAGTTTGACACTCGTAACTCAAAATGTAATTATTTAATATATATAAATATTTCTCATATAATAGAGATATATATGAGATGGTGACTTGGGCCAACTGATGAGTGTTGATTTAGCATGAAATGCATCTTGGGATTCATTTGTCTTGTATTGGATCTATTTATATGAATTTAAAAGAATATGTGATAATATTGAGGTTATTTAATATAGAACATTTTTTATATATTTTTGTGATAAAACCTTACTTTAATAATATTATATACTTCTTGTAAAATTTAAATTTTATATTTTGTTTACTTGGGATTGATGATAATGTTTCCATCATCCTGGTTCAAACCATACTTTCTCATCGCATTATAATATATTAAAAAACAAATTGCATTAAGAAATGTGATGAAATACTAAAATTGACAACTATTTGGAAGAGTTTCTTCCCACAAATTAATATGAAAAATACTGCCAAATTTAAATCAAACTATTCAACAGTCATGTGACGTAACAATCATGTGACCCAAATGTCTCTATTATAACCACTTGATTATTACTGTTTATTTACCCAGTCGAAGGCAAGTGTTATCTTGTTGAAACATTTGATATATTTACTTTTATATTACTTTATTAAACACAGTTGTTCCCAAAACATATTTTATAAAACATATTTTTCTCAGGAGAACATTCATTATGTATATAATAAAAATTACCCCAAATTCCAAATTAAACCAAACTAGCCCAACAAATAAACTCTAGTACACAATCAATAGTTTCACTGCTACAAGCAGACTTCTCAAGTATAAAGGATAACATACCAAATTTAAGCTACATATTACCCACAATTACCACTTACATCCCACACATCCTTAATAATTAAAACTTTTAAACAAGTTAATTACATCAGAATCGTACACTTTTAATAATAAAGATTCTTTGATTCTTCTTTTTATTTTATTTTTTTTACAAAGAAGACAACCATAGCCTCACCAAACTAATAGTATGACCTATATCTCTTTTATGGAGGTATAAAGCAGAATTGAAATATTCATTTCTAATCCTAGTTTGTTGTACTTTTATTCTTTCATTTAAGCTCAAACTACTCTGACTTATGTATACCTTCTTACAAAACATAGATTGGAATAGTTTGAGCTTAAATGAAAAAACAAAAATACATAAAAATAGGGTTAGAAATAAATATCTTGGTTCAGTTTTATATATTCATAAAAGAGATACCATCCAAATTATTAGTTTTGATAAGGCTGAGGTTGTCTTCTTTAAAAGAAGTGACATAAAAAGAAGAATTAACGTATCTTTATTATTAAAAATGTATGATTCTGAAGCAATTAACTTGTTTAAAAATTTATTTAATATTAAGAGTGCATGTGCTTTAAGTGGGAATTGTGGGTAATATGGAGTATAAATTTGTTATGTTTTAGTTTTTTTACACTTGAGAAATCTGCTTGTAACAGTGAAACCAATGTTTGTCCCTTAGTGTTTATTTTGTTTGGACAGTTTAGTTTAGTTTTGAATTTGGGGTAATTTTGGTTACTATATGGACTAGTTTAACTTTAGGCTTTAAATGTTTATACATATCATCATCATGATCATCATCAACTCTTATCAATCCACTGCAGGATGAAGGTCTCTCCAAGTTTAATCCATCTTCTCTGATCTTTAGCTTCTCTTCTCCACATCACCCCTGCACACTTTCTTATTTCATCCATCCATCTCACATGTGGTCTCTTTCTGGATCTTTTACAATCTCTTGGAATCCAGTTTAAAATTTCAATTGTCCATCTATTATCATCTCTTCTAGCAATATGTCCAGCCCAACTCCATTTCAATCTTTTAATTTTTTCAATGAGGTCAGTAACACCTGTTTGTTTTCTTACCCATACATTGTGTTTTTGATCTCTTCTTGTTACTCCCAACATACATCTTTACATACTTCTTTGAGTGGTCTGAAGTCTCTGTATTGCTTTTCTATTAAGTGTCCAAGTCTCAGATCCATAAGTAAGAACTGGTAAAACACATTTGTTAAAAACCTTCCTTTTCAAACACATAGGCATATTTCCTTTCAGTATCAAGTTATTTCTACCAAAAACACTCCAACCAATTTTAATTCTTTTAAAATTAGACCTTTACACAATCCCAAAATCAATAACAATCGACAATTTCTAACTGTTGTCAAAACAACCTCCTTTATATATATAATATAGGAGATAATTT
>JAQFVV010002361.1:0-27850 GCA_028023455.1 Epiperipatus broadwayi | reverse complement strand
TTTTACCTATTACATGCAAAATTGTAAACCCTTATTATGTGTATAATAATATGTAATAATCTCAAAGTTTCTAAGACCTTAAGTTTTAACATAAACTGTTTTGAGTCTTAACAAATTGTACCTTTGAAACATAATAATACCAATAACAACATCAATAATAATATGTTATGTTTTGAAAAAATCTTGACATTGTTGCTTCATTAGTGGGTCTGAATTCAACCACCAGAAAAACTACCAAACACACTTATACTGAAAAAAGAAATAAAGTATAGATAAAGTATACATGTATTTAAATATTTAATAATTATAATCAAACAAATTAACATAGTCTGCTTCTCATCACAAAAATTCCATCACCAAAAGATGAACGCCTGCCATGTGACCAAGTTGGTGCCAAGTCTCAAGCTTTAACTAATAGTTATTTTTCTTATAATGCTCCAGAATTTAAAGAGAATGAAATCAAAAAACTCAAATTACACACACCAGAAAACCCATTCACTGGAATACTAATGGTCTTAAGCCAATCAATGATAAATTTAATAACATTATACTGAAGGGATTGATTACACACATCTTCTAAGAAATTTTTCCTCTGGTCAATCATAATACCAACCTCAGACGCAAATATATCACTATAACTTTCTTAAGGTCCTGATATATGAGGCAATTATTCTACAGAGATTCTGGGATACAGTGCTGTGAATTGCAGAACATCCCAACCCCTTATATCTTATTCTTGGATTTTTCCAAGATAATCAAAAGAGCTCATTTCCATGACTACCAATACAACTTTAGGCAATCTTATGCTCAACCACATTACCTTGGTACTTAAAAATGCATTCCTTAAATAAGGATATTAAAAATAATAAAACCATTTGGCAAAATCATAGCTTTTCGACTGACATACCTGCTGTATAGTAATAGCTTCAAATTTATGCTGAACTTGCATCCAGATATGAATCCCCAACAACATTGCCACCAAATTTTCAGATCAGAAGACCATGCTATGGCTCTTTATAAGAATACTCAAACAAATCTGTTACTCCATGTAGCCAATATGACCCACTTTTCCAAAATCCACAAGCATAGCCAGCAAATGGTCAGCCTGACAATAGTTATTCTGAAGACAACAATTACACACACACTATCAGCATTGATACAAATACCAACAAATATATTCAAACCTTTCTTCTCTCTCTGACAAAGAACTCACTCTTCCAAAACTCAAACTAGAAATAACACTAATTATACCACAGACAAATCAAAGAACACAAAGTCACTAATTCAAATCCAACCTAAATGGCTCAAACAACCCACAAATGCTGCCTAATACACAACATGCTATAGCAGCCACAAACACCACAATAGTTGAACTACAGAAAAAACACCACCATGAGGTGACTGACACAAGTTAAACAAGCACCCTATACACATTAAAGACAGACATCAACTTGCATTATGGAGGCAATCACTCCCTATTTCTCATTTATCAAACTTACACAACAGAATGAAACCAAAAGAAGACCTGATAACCTGAAGAAATATAAATACCGTCTTAGAGAGTTAAATTAAATGAGTCCTATGGTTTATCAATCATCCTGTCCAACTCAGCAATGAATGCCTATTAAACCACAATTTGTATACTGAAGTTCATCTACCAACACACTTATTTATACAATCCTCCACCCATCTTATTAGGGTACAAGGTCTAAACTCCAGTCAATAAAGTACACCACTTTAAGCAATAAACTATCACCAAACCTATACCCCAGGGTTTCTGGAAACCAAAATACACAGTGATTCATAGATTGACCCTGCAAGTTAATTTTTACACTGAAAGGACATTATTACGTTCAAGGTGCATGATCTACACAGCATACCAAATTACCCATTCACATCATTCCAAAGAACCTGCATTGACCAAAATTTATTAGTCACAAAAACATCAGCACTGTATAATCACCCCTTCGTGTCATATTCATCAACATTTCATCAGACTAAATCACCAAATCCAACGCCATACCATAAACTCACTGTTCACATTGACCCATCACCCAACCATTCTAATGTCAGACTAACATGAAATATTATGCCTTTATCTTTAAAATGTCTCCTCATATAGCACTACATCTCATAGTGAAAGGCTTTCTATCATCATGTACACTGATGCTACATAACAACCATAATGAATCTCTAATTGACCTTTGTTTCTTATTCATTGTATAGTGCATCATTTCATCAGCCTAAATCTCCAATCCATCTGAAACCATTCTACAAAAACAGAAGCATTCAACCTAGTAGAATTTCACACATTCACCACACCTCTTTAGTAAAACAATGAGGATCTGTTTTCTGCATCCACCTCAGAATTCATTTTTTAAAACCTATATCATGCTCCATAAAATTAATGGAATGCAGCTTCAGCCCTGTGCAGTGATCACTGACCTTCACAATCATACTTCTGACATTGACTGTATTTACCAGAAAAGCCAATCCCACCCCAGATTATATTGCCATTGGATGATAAACATCATAGCAAATTGTGATGTCCAAATTTACCCATGCCACACATCAGCATATACATAAGCTCAAGTGAGTGTATAACAATGCGTATTCTATTCTTAAAGAAAGACTACTTAGTAGAGCAAAATTTGCCTAGCAAACAGTGACACATGGACTAAAGATTGTATTCAAGGTACACTGAAATATTTTTCCACTACAGACTGCACATGTCTCTTTAAGTCAAAGCAGCCATCTATACAGCAAATAATATGATTTAGCCTACATGCTATCATATCAAACAAAAGCTTCAAACCCATTAAGTCTTCATTCCACTTCTGATATTTTTGGTTCAAAAATAGACACCCATTTAACACTATGAAATTTGCCATAAAACTTGATACCATGCTTAATACCTATCATCTAAGCATCCATGGCATACTCAAACTTGTCTTCATTCACCCTAGCTGATTCACAACCTAAGTGTTATGTGACTTTGCAAATTATTTTTCACAAGCTCTAAAATTTTGAGTTTTTATCTAATTGCTATAATGCCTTCATTAAAAGAACCAGTCCCGAATAACCACTTTTTTCAACCTCTATCCTATCTCCATGAGTCGGCAGACCATCAAACTATTGACAAAGTTGTTAAAGATTGAACTGCACATACCTCTATGAGTTTGCAAGAAAGCATTCCTTAATGGCATAAGCAGTGGTTATTTTTCAAGCAGTTTTGAGCTCTTGTGAGAAGCCTCAAGAAATACCCCCCAATCGCAGTTCACATAGACATAAAAACAGCTTTTGACTTAGTAGTAATCCATGTACTGGTCAATATATTAGTCAATAACACAATGCCTTACACTCTTTTTTTTATATATTGTCTAATTAGCTTCTAAGCTATGAAATTTCATATCTCACTCAGCAACAAAAATTTCACATTTTTCCCCTCCCATGTAATCCACCTCCCAAAGGTTTGCCCTCATCTTCCTATTGTTTACTTTCCACATCAACCTGATGCTTGTAAAGATTCAGCAGAGCATCATAAGCATCTAGATATCAAACTCATCCCTGCATGAATCCTGCATCATCTATATAAATGACATTATGATCTTCATTCTCTACAAAAATATATACCAACTTCTACACAAAATACTTCAAGATTTCATTAGCCAAACATAACATTATCCCAACAAGATAAATACCCGATTTCTTTACAATAGAAAGCTTGTGTACAGGTATAATGCAATGAATTACGGAAGTACAAGATAAGCTTAAAAAATGAAATAGATCATTACCTGATTGTCAAAAGCCTATTTCTCAATATAGCTGCAATATTCAAATGTTTAAGCAGTTAGTCACCACTTTACCAATTGTTTTCTTTCTATAGCTAATTTTCCAAAGTATTTGCATCCAAAATTTTTTCTTTCATGCAACAAGCTTTTGTGGTAGAGGAAGACAGTATCCATATCTGCAAAATGCCTTAGCTACCCACATTTACACACATAATAAACTAGATCTTCACATCATTCACATCTTTTATATATAAATTACTATTAATCTATTAATAGCTAAAATCAGATAAGTCAGCACTCCAATGCCTCCTTCAAATAATTCCAACAGATAAGCAACCCCAAACACATGATCACATATCCATTTTCAACTATGTAAAACCATATATACCTATATATTCTTTCAAATTACACAGAAATATTCATCCTGGTAAATATACATCTTGATCTACTCAAAACTACACTAAAATACGAATGCCACAATGTTTGGAATCAATAACCAATAGTTATTTCAAAATTGCAAAAAAAATGATCTCTGGAGCTAAAGTACTTTGATTTTCTTTTGACACTCAATCTTTATACCTTAATCACATCAGTTTTTGTAATGCTGGACTTGTACAATAAGCCAACTTTTTGTCCTCTATGCCACTTGAGAAAAACAAACCCAACAACATTCCTTTCTATCACTCCTCAGAACATGACAACACCAGCTGTAATGTAGCCAAAGCCTTCAAAAATCTAACAACAGACTCCTCAAGCAAGGCTCTGGCCCAACAATCAGTGCAGCCACATTTGTGCTTTAAGCATTTTAGGGCACTTTTGTGCATCTTAGCCTAGGCAACAATACAAAACACCATCCATCCATATTCAATAATGAATTGGTACAAATAAAACTTATGACAGCAAAATTGCGCAGTCTGTTATTTTCACTGCAACCTGGTCACTTGTAACATAGCTATAAAATTTCTAACTAGCCACACCATTACATTACTATTCCCATGCCAGCAACAAAGATAGAACTTTATGCACAAACTGCTCTCTCAGCTCACTTTGATCTAAGCACATCTGCTGGACCCTAGTCACTTCAAGCTCCATAGCGTACACTGCAACCTTGGGCAATGGAGAGCACCCTGACACAACAAACAAAACACCTATGCAACTGAGGACAGCTTGTGGTGCCACCTCCATGCATATACTAAACCTTTCTTAACATAACTGTCACTCACTAATAATGTGCCACACTCAATGAAGTTTAAATTCCAATTAATAAAATGTAAAATACCCATGTAACATACACATACCAATGCCAATCTGAGATATTTGTTCAAATTGATACCCAACAGTAAGGCAATCCACAATCACTGCAACTCCCAACTCCAATTCCTCCAATTATAATATCACAAAAATCTCTCAAAGAACCTTTCTCAGTGGCCCCATATAAAATCCCTATTTATATCTCCTCCCCCATTTTTCTCTTATATATAGTCAAATTTTAAGGATGAAGAGGATTTGTAATGATGAGGAAATTTCTTCAACAAAATAATAGTATATTATATAATAGATTGCTCAATATGAGGTATCCTAAGACATTGTTGGATAATGCAGTAAGGAGATCTTCTTTAATTGATAGAAAGAAACTTCTTTTATCTGAAAAGAGTAAAAAACAATTAGATGTTCTACCATTGGTTCTTACTTTTAATAAAGATTTACCTAATATTAACCAGATATTGGCAAAACATTTTAACATATTACAGTCCACAGATTATTTAAAATCTATTTTTTCTGATCCACCTAAGGCTGAATATCGAAAACATAGATCACTTAGAGATATACTTGTCAAAACAAATTTTATTAGTAGTTCTGTACAGGAAAAAGGATGTTCTCCATGTAAAGATAAAGATGTTTTACATGTAAACATATTGTTGTGACAAAAGTGGTCTTTAGTACTAAGAATTGTAATTTCAAATGGTATATTCCTAATTATGTCACATGTAAAAGTGTTAATTTGATATATTTGATAGAGTGTAGTAGATGTTTAAACCAGTATATAGGTGAGTCAGCAAATAGTTTACATGTCAGAATGACTAATCATAGATTTGACATTTTGCATAACAATAAAGATAGACCGGTTTCAAAACATTTTAACTTACCGAATCATTCAATTGATGATTTAAAAGTCGTGGATTCTTCAGGAAGGTTTTTCTTCTACAAGGGAGAGGAAACAAATGGAGAGTTTTTTTATTTTTAAATTCAAGACCTTAGAACCACATGGATTGAATTTGAACACTGGAACTATTACATCTCTGGGTTACCTGGTCTCCTAAATTATTTCTATATGTGTGTTTTTTATGTGAAAATTTTCTTATATGAGGTTTTTTATGTAAAGATTGGTTACATGGATGTCTAATATCTGTGTTTAATTGGTTTATAGATAAATAATTAGTTATAAATTATTGTACTTTGCACTAACTATAATTTTTGATTAAAATGTATAAGTATTTTAGTTTTTAATGAATATTAATGTGAGCACAGCTATTTTTTTGTATGTGAGCATAGTTTAATTTTTCTATGTATGCACATATGTATATTTTAATTTTTAATTTTGGATTTTTTATTTTTATATTTATTTTAATTTAAATAGAATTTAAGCTTGATTAGGAGGGAATGTAGTTTTTTTTTTTTTTTGTTTGAATTTTGTCATTGATTGGGTAGATATTCTGTGTTAGATTTTGTGACCAATCAGGGGGGTTTTGTTAAATCTTTAATCTTTTACCAAATCTTAATTTTTGATTATCGCCATTTTACTGTGTATTTTTTTTCTTTCTGATGAAAACCAGTCCTCTGGTTGAAATATAATATTATTTATTGGATTTATAAGTCTTTTGTTGTTTATATATATATATATATATACTGGACTTGCATCATAGACCACCTCTCTTTCAATGTAAATGGATTGAAACCTAGTAAATATAATCCTCTTTTAATCTGAAAAGGTTTCTTTTGAAACCTAATAATGGTAATAATAATAACAACAATAGCAATAATAATAATAAATACATAAAGGAAATTCCAGAGGATGAGAAATAATTGATATAAAATATTTTATGATCAATCCTTTTATTTACTCTGCACTAAAAAAATAACAGTTGTTTCTTCAATGATAATTGGCATTTTATATTTTATTTAATTAATTTCTGGATCTACCACACTTTTATTTTGAGTTAAATATAAAAAACTCAATTGTGGTTGAAGAAACAATTTTTAGTGCATAAGTAAATAAAAGCATTGACTATAAAATATTTTTATATCTATTTTATTTAGTTTTTAGCATTAAGATATGTAATCACAAATTTATTTTCATTTCAATTTTAAATGACAGCTAATATACTTTTAAGGTTGAAAGTAAAATTATAAATGTTAACTCTTTGAATTTCTGCTACTTTCTATTGTTCCTTCTGAAAAGAGTTCTTGGAAATGTTCAATCTTTTTCTTCTTATAAAAGCTTTATTTTACAATAAAACTCAATAAATTTGACTCGATTATTTTTTAATTTAGTTTTTTAAATGAGTACAATTTTAAAAAAATCACATTTGACTATTTTACATATTTAAAAATTGACCTGTAAATAAAACAATGTAACATAGTCATCACAAATATTTATAAAACCCTAAAACTAAAAAATATACTCATTTCTATTTTAAGATTGCTTTTTAATATGAATGAACAAAGGTAGATTTATGATAATGCTATCAAATTCTACTTTAAAGGTTGATTTTTTTAAAAAAAAAATTATAATATTTTAAAAGATTTTGACACCAAATCAATTCTGACAGATAGTGACATAATAGACACTGATATTTTTCTCCTTAATATTATGATCAAATTTATTAACTTCTATTTCTAAAAATAAAACATCAATGAATAAATGGAAAGTTTATCTATGTACTTTTTATAATAATCAACTTATTAGTGTGTAAAAGTAATCAAAAATATCTTATAAACTGGTAAAAATGATATTTCATTATACTTCAAAGAATTCATGTGAAAATTAAACCAGAAGGATGTGAGTGCACTTAACATTTCCTTCTGTCAAAGTAGAAAACTGTTGATTTTAGTAGCAGTTTGTAAGATGCTGACCTGTTCAGATTTTTCCAACTTTAATATAAAGTGAAGCATTGTGTTCAAAAGCTACTTTTAAAAAACATGGATAATTATCACTTAGAACAACATTAATACTACAATCTCAAGTTACAGAGTAACAATTTTCTGAAGAAACTTTTAATGATTTTAAATGCAGATAAAAGTTAATAAGTTAAATCAAGTTGTTTACAATATAATTTTCATTATCTGCAAATTTCTTTATATTTAAGAAACTAAGTAATCTATCAAAAATATTTCAGTTCATATTGCATTGCTGGAAATTTATAAAAAATATATTAAATTTGAAAAAAATATATTGAAGGTAAATATATTACATTTAAATTTTAAACATTTTTGTTCTAACTTTAATAAAAGCATTTAACTGAAACAACTTACCAAACTATATATATATATATATATATATATATATATATATATATATATATATATATATATATATATATATATATATATATATATAACACTGCTCTTGCATGCACATTACTGAAAATCTTTTGAAATGATAACTTATTTTAAATTTGATATAAAATATATGAAATTTTATCTACTCATTACTCTATATTTAAGAAACAAGATAACTTACCTAAAATATTTTAGTGTTATATTGCATTGTCAGTTATTTATATCAAATGTCCAAATTTAAACAAATTATACTGAATGTAAATATATTAATCTTCGATTTTAAAATTTTATTCTAACTTAAATAAAAGTGTTTACAAAGCAACAAACAAATATTATATTTTAAATAAAAAGCATTTAACAATATTAATTGTATTATATATATATATATATATATATATATATATATATATATATATATATATATATATATATATATATATATATATATATATTAATATATATATATATATATATTGTGACAGAAAAAAAGTTTACATACAGACTTGAGCAGCATTTTATAATATAAATAAAGAGATGATGATAAATTAATCTTTATTATTACCCTTAAAGTTTGAGTGCCATTTGTGACAGATTGAATATGTCATGGCCATGTTATGATGATCCTGTTTATTTATATTCTCTGTTATAGTCCCAATGATTTGTGTAGCATTTGTAACAGATCAAAAACATGCACTGAGAAATAATAACTCTAATATATCCTGAATAAAATGTAGCCCAATCATTGGCTACCCTATGTAATAACAAAAATGAATCTAAAGTTGAACATTTGTAACTGAATAAAATGTAAATCAAAGAAAAATAATTCTAATTTTGTAATACCTATGAATAATATTATCATTTGTAATAAAGCAAATATAATAAATTAAGCAAATGAATACCAATCAATAATTAATTATTCAGTACTTAATATAATTCTTTGTCTAATCACATATCTGACTATTAATTATACCAAAATAAAACAGTGAAGACAATCTTTATTATAAAATCATGAGTTCAGACAGCATTTAGAATAAACAGAAAGCAAACAAAATCATCACTTCAAATATTCTGAGTACAAACCTTACTTAAAATAGATTAAAATACAGCAATTAAACCAAATACTACTATCTCAAAACAGTGATATATGCTTAAGATATATTTTTTTCATTTATAATCAAATGAAAATAATAACAAATCGTAATGAATCAAGCATTGCTTAAAATAATATCAACTTATATTAAAATTTAACCATGTTCATATTGTAGTGGTCAGATTTGTACATTCATGTAACAAAATCCAGAGTCCAGGTGAAATACCTTAAAGCTATTCAAAATGGAATGGTGAAATCCCAGGTCCAACCAAGCTTCCACCTATTTACTAGTCCTCTACAGCTTCACACCATATGAATGACATTTCTGAGATTACACACAGGCCTTAATTTGATCCACAAGCCAGTTCTGAACAGGGGACCCTAAACCTAACAATATAGGCAACATAAATGGGTTAAAACAGACTATTATTAAACTAAACTTAAAGTAATATCAATAACTAAAACTATAATGCATGTTAAACATGTTCAAATGATAATTTAATTTAAATTGGATTCAAGTAAAAGTTATAGAGATGAGATAAATTTTAAATAGGTTTATTAATAAAATAAAATCAAACAAATATAATAAACACACACAATTTTACAATGCTAAATATGTAATTGGACCTACAGAGGCATTATACAGTAAGATGAGATGAATTTGTGGGTTACAGTTTATATCATAATATGTTTAATAGATTCTTGCAGTGACTAAATTATGACTACGTAAAACTAATATGCCAAATCCTATTTCTATATTATGATTTGTTCATTTAAAAGTAAATACACTAGCCATGGCTATACCAATTAATACATGCTAATATGCTCTGCTGTTTACATAAATACTTTAAAATTTGAGCACATAATCAAGCCTGAGGATAATGCAGATTTATGTCTATCAATCAGAGATTCATGACTTCTGACAAATTCGGAATAAATAATTTACCAGGAAAGAACTGGTTAAATGAGCTTTACATATATTTACTATAGGCACACATTAAATATTAATAAAGATATGGTAGTGCTGATGTGTCATTATCACAGGATTGCACATCAAATCTAAATGGCTTGCTAATAATAAGAAATGTAAACATCCTATGCTCGGAACTCAGATAGATTTAATTAAAACAGTCTGGGTTCTTGTAACCAAGTTCTATGTAAAAGAGCCTTAACTGAACACTATAAATAAAATGGGGACAGCTTCCACTAAAAGCCCATTGAAGAATAGCAACATATTTTGTATGTGTACATACTTCATAAAGACACACACGCAATACATAAGGGCAATACAAATATGTAAAATTTAATTAATGGTGCCTTAAACAGATAGCTACATCTGGGTTGCCAATGAAAGCCAGTTCATAATTTAAGCATATAAATAAATACTATAATAGCAAAGATTAAATTACTAATTGTAAATCAAGTTTAATACATTAATTAGGCTGCATCTTTAATAAGATTTTACTAAGGAGGAAACAGTATATTGTAGAAAGTCAAAATTAACAGTACATTATAAATATATGTAATAACAATATTCCAAACCATAATAACTATTTGGTTCATATAAAATTAAATCAATTTATCATAATAATGAGTACAAGGCAATCGAATATTATTATCAATACAATAGGCTTTCAAAATAGCAGGCTAAAGCAAGCTAAATAAGCAATATTAATATCAATTAAGTTGAAGATATGAATTATATTTTCTTCACTAAAGAATTATTAAATTAAATAAGCTCACTGCTTTGAGACATTTGGCATATTATCACATATAATAAAATCAAATTTTAAGAAATAAAATTGATAAAAGCACATTGTGAAATAATAAGTAGATTTTAGTAATCATAATGATTATAGTTATTCTAATTTTGAATCTGTAATTTTAGAGTTTACAAAAGTAATATTGTTGAGAATTTAGGCAAGATTTATAAGGTTTTATATTTACATGAGATAAGAATTTGAAGAGTTAATTTCGAACATTCATTTTAAATTATAAGCTATAGCTTTAAATGATTAAGGTTTAAAGTTCATCTTAGAGCTTTCTGTGGTGTTCAGAGTTGTTATCTAACTTATTGGCAGCAGCTTGCCCATTGGCACTTGTTTAGTGGGTGTAGCATTGCATCTTAATCTTTGAATAGGCAGCATGGACTCAGTTGTAATCTCCATGCAGCCGGTCATTGGCAAAAATGTTTTCCATTTTTCAGTGATGATGATGCACTGTTTTGGTATGTAGGATGGAGATAGAGATCACCATTTTCTAGGCTTGGGCAACAGTAATTTTCATCCATCCTATCCCAACATATTAAAGTTAAAACTGGCATGGAGTCTAATAGCTGATGATTCTTTAAATTATACAGTGTGTATATTTACATATAAAATTGAGCCTATTTATACTGTCCCAAGATTTAGTTATAATTTTAATAACAAAATTATTTTCTGTGAGAAAAACCATTAGCACCTTTTAAATTTTGATGTTTTAAATTCTAAAATAACTCTAATCCTTTGTTTTATTCCTGTAACATGGGTTTTTTTTTAGATTTGATCATTTCTGTTTCCTAAAGATTTAGCAATAGTTACAGTTGGCTAAATCTTGTTTACAACATAAATGTATTTTTAAAAAATATTTATTGTCTAAATTAAAATTTGGATTTCATCCTCACACTATACTAAACAGGTGAGCATGGAATAATTTCTATTTACAACTTATTTTAAATCAACTTTAAAAATTATATTTAAATGACTGAACAATATGATGCTATATATGTATCATAGTGGTACATGAACTCCACACATATACCTGCAATTTAAGTGTATTCAAAATACAAATTGACTTTTAAAATGAAATAAATAATAATATAAATTATAAATTATTTTGGAAAAAAATATTCTGTTGCAATATATCTATACTACTTATACTACAGACATTTAATTTCATATATATATATATGTGTGTGTGTGCGTGTTTGTGTGTGTGATGACACATGTACAACTGGGTAAGCATCTTAATTGTATTCTTTAAGGTTTAAACCTGGTACAGATGGATGTGTAGGGGTAAATAGGTGAAATATATATAATGGAAAAATATAACATTTCAATATCTAAATAAAATAATTCATGAATTATTGATATAACAGTTTTACTATGTTACATAAGTTTCCAATATTCATAATGTCTAAATAAATATAAGATCCAATAATTAATTTTAAATCCTAGTTTAATAAAATGATAAATAATACTAACACAGCTATGCTATACTCATATATTAATTTACCCTTATTAATCATGCTATTTATAACAAGATAAAATACTTAATAATGATGTAATATCAATAAACCTATAAGATCATCTTGAATATCAATAAACTTATAAAATAATCTTTAATATCAATCAAAATTTAAAAAATTATTATTATTTATTATAATCAAGTATAAATATTAAAATTTAATATTTAATTAGATTTATGATCATGTCAACTAAATTTAAAAATAATTAAAGCAAATCATTCTGACTTATAATAGAATAAAATATACTATTATCCACTTTATAACTGGATAAGATTGAAATCTTATTGATCAACCATGAACTTAATGCAATAATCTATTCAATCAATAATAATTTAGATAAAACTCACAAATATTTAATTATGATTATCATATAAATTTTATATCCAATCAGATAATAACTATTGAATTTAATACAAAAATAATATAACCATACTCACTAATTCTGAGATTTGATTTATGGATTATGTGATATAGCTATTTCAAATAAATTTTATGATATAGTCAGTTTATCTTTTCACATGTAAATTTTATTAATCAAAGAATCCATGTTATACAATTGGATAATAATCAGACAAGTTTATGTGTTTTAAATTAAATTAAAATTTATTAATAATTAAATATCAATTATATATATATATTATAATTGATATATATATATATATATATATATATATATATATATATATATATATATATATATATATATATTATAAACAATCAATATACACAACTATGACCTAATTGTATGTATGATAGATCATCAATTGACATTAATTTTTTATTTAAATAGGTGATTAGACACCAATCTTCACCTATTCAATACTAAATACAAAACACAGATGTTTGTGTGTCACAAATAGAGAGTTCAAGATGTATTTTGTTTTTATACTTCATATATATATATATATATATATATATATAAATCTACTTAATTTTTGATATAAATTTAAGAGAACAAAATAAATAAATACATATTATGATAATTCATTTTTGAACTCCTAATGTAAGTGATATATCTGAAATTAATTTAAAATCAATAAATAAAAAATAAATATTTTAAAATATTAAAATAATATTTACCATAGTGCACAATATAATTTCAAACTTAGGAAAATGTAACTATCTTATATTTTGGTATGTAAATGGATTACTATTTAACTTAAAATTATATACTATTTATCTATAAAGAATATAAATTTTAAATAAAGAAGGTCATTATATATATATATCAGTAACAATGATAAATATAAACAAATTGTCTGAATGAGAATCTGTAAATACTGTATTTTCCAGAATGGCATCACAGTTATGATGTCTATTTCAAACTATAAACCAATAGGATGTCCTAGTTCCAGAGAAGATATATATGAAAACTTAAATTCAAAATACATTTTATCGATTCTGTTGTTTTATATATGTATCCACATTATTCTTTCAAATAATAATTATTTGGCTTAAATGGTGCTACACTCATAAGTACTAGTTTATATTCATGATGATATGAAGAGAATTTCATGAATAAGTATTATTCCAAATTATTATAAATAAATAAATTCTAGCATTATTTAGAATTATTTGATGGGAAATTAAACTGATTCATATCTTAAATAAAATTGATATATCAATCTAAGAATATTACACAGGCAGATAGATATGACTCTTGTATACCTTCAGACATTTATATTCTATCTTTAAAATATAGATAACATCCATTTTAAAGGATAAAAATATTCTGATGATTTATAACATAATAAAGTAATTTTGATGATTTTTGGGTTTATAATAAATTGTTGCTTCCCCATAAAATTGTCTCAATATTGTGCATGGTTCATGGGTAGATAATGCTGCTTTTACTCTTCCATTTTGTTTAGTTAATTATATACTTTTAAAATAGATAAAAAATCATATAAAGAAATTTATATTTGCTTTGTTTAAAGCCAATACAAGATAGAAAGGAGTTTCAACTATTCAGTTCTATTTATAAAAATTTTCATTCATTTCAGTGTAACTATAGCAATCCTTTATATTCACTCTTCAAGCAATTTTAGACAGTGACTTTCTAATAAAAATTGTATACAACAAATAAAAATAAATATCTTACAATTATTATATACAACAAAAATTTATGCTTCACAATACCAATATTATTTTTCATTCTAACATAAATTAAACAATTTTCACTACATTTCCACTACATTACACTGGATATATATATATATATCATACATACCTCACCAGTATAACATTACACAAATAAAAAGTATAAATGTATTTGAAATATTAAACATTTATTTATAGTTTATAATTTTTTACTGTGAATGCAGTAATGAAAATGAAACATATAACAAAAGAATCATTTTATCCAACATATGTGCTTTATTATTTACATATTTATTTTTTTTAAAATAAATAAAGGCAATTTACAATCTTACAGTAGAATTAATAATAAACAATTTTATGCCAATATTATCACTGTCATAGCAACACAGTTCAGTGCTTCATAAGTTAACATATTCACCATCCAAAAATCAAACAAGAAAGAGAAAAAATTATGACTAATATCTTACCACATAGTGAGCCACACCTCAAATTTTAGTAGCTACAATATATATATATATATATATATATATATATATATATATATATATATATATATATATATATATATATATATATATATATCTATCCTTGTAGTTTTTGTCAACTAATACTTTTAAGCTGACATTTTAAAAGTATTAGTTGATAAAAACTACAAAGATAGTTGAAAGCACTTCTAAGTGATGGTTATAGATATATTTTTATAAACTTTCAAGTACTGTATTTTCTAATATTTATTTATAAATTTACATATATATAATAGCTGATTTATTCATGAAAAATATAGAAACTCGTGCTTTAAAATCATCATCTTTAAAACTTCTCATTTGGCTTAGATACATAGATGACACTATTGTCATATGGCAACATGAAAAAAATAAATTAGATGATTTTTTCTTACATTTAAATAATATGCATCCTCATATTAAAATTACAATAGAGACAGGGTCTGATGGAAAACTCCCTTTTCTTGATGTTCTAGTCTCCAGAACAGCAAATAGTTTATTTTTTTCGAAAGAATATACACAGAGACAGATATTTACATTTTCATTCTCATCATCACCCAACTCAGATGGTTTCTGTAGCCAAAACTCTTTTAAATAAAGCAATTAGCATTTCAGATAAGTCACATCAAAAAGAAGAAATAAATCATATTAATAGTGTTTTATTAGCAAATAGTTATAATTATAAATTTATTAAACAAGCCTTATTTCATGCCCAAAATGGACAAAATAGGAAACAAAAGATAATAAATCAGCTATTAAAATTTGTGTTCCATATGTAAAAGGAATTACAGATGGTACTGGACATATATTAAAATGCTATAATATATATACAGCATTTTCTACTCATAAAAAGATCAGCAATATAATAATCAAGCCTAAGGATTCAATCCCTCTTGAATATCATGGTGTTTATCAAATCTCATGTGAAAATTGTAAAGCTTCTTACATAGGTATGAGTAATCATCACATCAGTGTTAGGAGAGATGAACATGCTAATGTAGTTAAACAACACTCATCATCATCAGCACTCTCACTCCATACTATAGATTAAGGTCATAAAATTGATTTTTCTAACACCAGGATCATATCCAGATGTGTTAATCTCTACCAGTGCAAAATCAGAGAAGCCATTGAGATACTTACAAGGCCAGATTGTATCAATAAGTGAGATGATACATGCAAACTTCCTCCTATTTGGAAAGATTTTTTAAAAAAACATTCTTAATTTAATATTTTTGCTATTGGTGGAACTTCAATGTTTTTTTTAAAATCAGTGATTGCAGTGCCTCTACAACCTTTTTTCTACCTTTTATCACCCAGTAGATTTTTTGTGTGATGAAGTCAAAATGTCGGTATATAAATATTTAAATTTTTAACATGGATGAACCCGCAAAATATGTCTTATATATATATTAACTTCACAGAATTACAGATATCAAATAAAAATATTATATATACTGTAACTATATAGTTGGGCTCAATTATATCAAATCTTATTTAAATTATCAAATCTGAAAAATTTTAAATTTTTGATTAATAACAATTGCAAAATATGAAAATCAGTAAATTACATCAATGGTATGTTATAGTAGTTGCTAGATTGTGACTTCTCAATGTTAATCTTTTTAGTATAATTATGTAATCTAATTTTTGCTGCTGCATTTTCATAAATATTCTTCAGAATATAGTAGTATTCTGAGTTACTATATTTTGATGACCCAATCACTGAAGAAACTTATGTTTATACTGAGGTTCTTATAAATTCCCTAGCAATACACTATTCGATTATTTATTTAATGATATTCATTATCTATATCTTTTTAATTATTGCCTTTTTTCTACTTTTTTTAAACAGGAGAATATACGTGATGTTACCAACAACTAATCGTTCTTATCTTAGCAAGCAAAAAAACATTCCAAACGTAATAGAGACAATCATAAACTGCTCTTATATAATATATTAAAAATATTACACTTGAGAGAAATACTTTTTATACAAGCAGGTGAATTATCATTGATTTGAAAAAACTCAATGATAATAATAATTTTTGTCGTAATTTCATAAAGAGAAATTTGTTATTAGGATTATTACTCATTAAAATAAAAATTAAAAAAATAATCAAAATTTTGCATATAAGAAAATAGTGTAAAAAATGCGGGCAATAAATATGCAAAAATAAAACAATATTTTAAATGTATCTTTATATTATATAAACAATATATATGATTAGGCATTTTATTAAATATTGTATATGGCAGTATTTCCAAAACTTTGAAAGTCTATACAAAACGAATAATCTTCTTCTATAGGCATGGATAAAAAAAATCTTTCACAGTATTTGTATTGAGCGTTCTTTGCCCAAAGGCAGGCAAAATAACAAACAATAAAATACTACGATCATCGTCAGTGGTTGTTTCCATTGCTCGTCATCCTCTTTTTTAAATTTATTCAAGCGCCTCGATTTTAGAACTGCATCATAAACTTTATGAGCCTTTACATCATTAACATGAATTATGTGTATTATTGATAAGGATTCATTTAGCATGTTTTGTTTTTTTTTTTTGTTTTTTTTTTAAATTGAATTCAAAATTTAAATGTATACTTTTAAGCTAGATGTAATTAGAGAGGATTTGAACCTAGACTTTCAAGCTCTCTTTAGTTATCAACTCCATCTTATACAATAATAATATATAATGCCCTTAGCTATAACAAAAGAAAAAGAGAACACTTTTGAGAAAAAAATGTTCCCACATTTAGTTTATTTTCCTTTTATATCCCCTTTTTTAAAAAAGAAAAAAGAAAGAAAACGGATAATTGTACTCTTTCTCTTTGTCTCTTTATATTTTAAGAGGAAATATTGACACCTTTCAAAAATGCATTTTAAAATAGAGATTATACAAATGCTTATTTCTACTTTTTGAATATTAGTAATTTAAAAAAATATATTTTGAAGTAAATATTTTTTTAATATATCATTATTACAGTATACATTTTTTTATTATCTTTTATTAGAATTTCAAACAAATCTGTTATAAAACTAACTTCTTTTGTGTGATGTCTCTTCTTTGGTAAGTAAACGTAAATTGGCAGCGTTTGTAATATTAGAAAGGAAATAGAGTTAATTGCTCCAACTGACTTTTTCTTTTGTTATAATAAGTAATGTTTGGCCATTCGTAAAAATGCATGATTTTAAATAATAACATCTGTGTAGATTAATAAATACATGCATTCTTTATATATGTTTGACGTGGTAAAAAATAAGATATACGTGAATATTCACACATATATGTATATTTGCTACAGTTGAATATCTGTGTACATGTTTGTATACATGTAAATATTATGCGTTATAAATAGTATAAAACTAATAAAGTATATATAGCTTTTATGCAGATCTATATAAGCTCACATGCTTTCTAAATGGGGGAATAATATTTAAACAATTAAAAAAAAATAAAGATTTTACTAATGGTCAAAATAATATTAAAAAGAATGATATTTTGATAAAGAAATAACAATGATCAGTTGTTTGAAAGGTCATAGGATATTTAATTACCAAAATAAAAGGCTGAGTTCCATAACCCCTTAAAAATGGGATTTTGTTTGTTTCCTAAGAATTAATTCAACATTCTTTAGCTTTAGAGGTTATTACTCTTCCACTGTGATAAATCACATTAAACAATATAGAAATCAATATGGCAAGTGATATATGAATTTAAAATTATTATGCTGTATTTTATTCTGAAGAATGTTTTTAAAATGGGAAGATAAAGAAATAAAAGCAAATAAAGATTATTTAACTTATTTAGAGCTTGCAGAAGCTGTAGTTGTTTTTTCAAATAATGCTTTAGAGCTTCGGGAAATGTTGCAAAAGTTATCAGACGAAAGTAAGAAAGTAAGACTAAATGTAAACATTAAAAATACTAAAGTAATGTTCAATGGATTATCTTAAAAAAATTAATGATGAGTTAAAAGAAGTTAACAACTTCAAATACCTTTGACAGATTATTATTACATGTGGAAACATAATGGATGAAATTAATCATAGAATTAAACTTGGTTGGAATGTTTTTAGTACAAATAACTTAATATTAAAAGGAAATATGCCTGCATGTTTGAATAGGAAGGTTTTTAATAAATATATTTTATCAGTTCTTACTTATGCATCTGAGATTTAGATCCTTAACAGAACAGCAATACAAAGAACGAAGTATGAAAAGATGCATGTTAGAAGTAAACAAGAATGGATCAAAAATGAAATACATGAGTGAGAGAACAAAAAGGACATTATATATATTTCTAAAAGAGATAATAATAGATGGACAGTTAAAACCTTAAACTGCACTCTAAGAGGTTGTAAAAGACCTATGAGACCATAAATGGATGAAATAAGGAACTATGTGGGGGTGATATGGAAAAGGGAGGCTAAAAATCAGAAAAGCTGGATTGAACATGGAGAGACCTTCATGTTGGAATAGGTTGATATTGGCTGAAAATGATGATGATGATGACTTTAAAATATCTGTCAAAGGAAGGAAATATTCTAATGCTAATATAATATATGTGTGATTTTTTTTTGCAGGACAAAAATATGTAGTGAACAATAATATAAACTTGATAATGACATAAAAACAATTATAGTCTTATAAGAATCTTATATTCCCAATTAAATTAAATTTTATTAATTAATCATAATTATTAGCCATATTATTGTCCATTATTGTTTTTAAATTTTTTTATAGCTATGACAAATTCATTATTATATTTTAAAAATAATAATAGCCAAAAAACCATGTCTTTTTTTATCTTCATTAACTTATATATGTAACATACAAAGTTCAGAATTTTTGTAGAATAAACAAAATTTCAACTTCATAGTTTTTATGCTAAATCATTGATAATGATGATGATGATGATAATGATGATTAATAATTATAATAATAGAAAATTAGTCCATGCTATTAGCACAATAATAATAATAATAGTGGTCCAAACATATATTTATAGTCATATATTTATAGCCAGATCCCTGACCATACTGAAAACATTCAGATTCAGTGAGCATTATTGCTTATTGGCCTGAACTAATGATTAGCTGTGTGTTTTCCTGTACATCAGCTTATTGGCCAGCAGCAAACAATGCTCAATCTGATCAGATAAAGAAGAAATCTGAAGTAGTCCACTTCTGAAAAAAAGGAGAACTATAACATATATGTTTATGGTTACACCTCTTTGCAAGGTATTCAAAATGGATAAAAATCAGTCCCTGCCTTATTGTGAGAATGGTGTAATAAAAATTACTTTGCAAAAATATTATTCATTAAGTGGATAATCTCTAGTGTACTGAATGAATGACTAATAAAAATTATTAATCACAAATACAAATAGTTTATATACCACTGTAATTATTGTAGAAGAAAATTTATTAATAGATAGAACCATAAACTTTGTAATCTATGGAAAGAAAGGATAAAATTTTTAAAAGTGTTTTATTAGAAATATAGTTTGATACTACTATTTCTTGAGTTTTTTTTTTAAACAGCAGTTACAAAAATAAATAATAATTGTATGTTTAGTTGCTCAAGGTGTTACATATTGTTCAAATATCAAAATCTTCGCTTGAACATAATAGTGCTACTCAAATGATCAAACTGATATTTTTTACTTTTATTGCATACAAATGAGAATTGTTTCACAACCTGTAGTTTTCATATTGATCACCCTATTACTTCACTATATCGCACAAGGCAAAAAAGTTATTAAAAATGTGCCATATAAGAAATAAATCATAAAAATAAGTTTTGAAAACAACTACTATGAATATATGGTTCTTACCAAGATTGAGTTATTATTCAGGATATTCTTATTTAGTTTTAAATGTTGTTGTTTTTGTGTTTTCCCTCGACAATAGAGTAGACAATTTTAATACTTGTTAATTATGGACTATCTTATTTCCATTAAAATCATATTTTAACCAACCTTTACTAAGTACAACTGCTGCAAAGGTATACATTTTATTAGAAAACTTTTCTGGAACATTTTGGGGTTTAACTTTAACTACGAGTTTACTTATCAGTAATATATTAAGTTTTTATCTGAACATGAATTGGGTTTATTAAGGCAACAGAACACTATGCCCAAATGATAATAATTGAAAATCTTCAGTGGGCTGTCAACCATTGATAGTCATTTCTTAACATAATCTAAAGAAGAAATAATCAAAGCTTCATCACAAATTTTAATGAGCAGCATATCATAAGTTAAAATATTCAAAAATAAATGATTAATCCTACTGTTCAGAACTTTATTTATTATATGGCTAATCAATTATAAGATAAAACAATGTTCTATCTAGCACTTTATAGCTTCAACATCAAACTGATCACACACATACGCATATGAATATATATTTATAGCATTATACAATTCAACATTTGTTAAAAGTACAATCATTAGTGCAAAGTGAAAATAGATGGTATATAATTTATATTTTTTAATCTCTTCCTATTCTAATATAATTTTAAATTATCTTCAGTAATGCTATTTTATTTAAATAAGTCATTATAATATATTATGTATTTTTATTTCAAATTCGTAAAAAAAAACATCTTTATTGCTTATCAAACGTGTATTCCTATTTTTAAATATAGTATTAGTTTAATATTTTACTTTCATAAGATTACGAGACCAATTTTTTAGTTTTTTTTATATTTTTATTGTGTATTTTTAAAAAACATATAAAAATGTTCTTCATTTTATAAATCTCATTTTTTATTTAAAAAAGACTATGACAGTATTTGTATGTTAAGATGTGCATTACTTATTGTTAATCAATACAAATTTGTTTCGTTTTCTTTGTGCCTATTCGTCTATGACTTCATTCAACATTCTTAGAGGGGCCTTCAGTGGTTGCACTAATAGGTCATGTGATCTTTTTATTCTATTGCATTTACAATGGTGAAAAGTGTTGGGGTGCAGAGGAGTCCAACAGATGTGCTGCTTGAAAATAGCGTTTATTAATTTTACCCTATATTATTTAGCGTTATGATAGAAATCTGGAAAATTTAGATCTGCATTAAAGATGTAGAGAAAATGAAAGGGTGATACTGAGTTACGAAAACCATGTTATCTAATTGTTCCTACTAAGATAAAAAAAGATCGGAATGATTGCCATAATTAAAAGTCATTAATTAAAAGTTTTAATGAGGATTTTCCAGTTTGTGTGTTCACTGAAGCTGAATACTTCAAATGTGGACTATTGTTTATGAGGAGAGACATTTGTTTTAGATGATTTAAATGTTTGGCTAACAAAGAGTACTTGAGACAAAAATTGATGAGTCCCACTTGTTAAAACATCTTGCTGATAATTTTTAAATATATATTGACAGCAGCACAACTTTTTGTTTTGTTGTGTTTTTTTTTAAGTGTTTAATTAAAAAACGGTGTTAACATGTTTTGAATATTAAAAGAAAATATATATTGAATATACTAATTTTGATTAAAATATTTCAATTTCCATACTCTAGTTTATATTTCAATTTTATAAATTTGTTGTATTTTTATTATTATTTTTAATTATAGTAAAAATCTTCTAAAAATATTTTTTTTTGTTTGTATTTTACAATCTATTTTATAAATCGTATTTATCTGTATAAGAGTATTCAAATTTTTTATAAACATATAAGTAGATACAAACACACCCAAGATCGTTGATGTGTACAAAATAAAATATACACTTGCCATACATATTCAATTCAGGAATGATAACTGATTTTTTTTTTCAGGTTTCAAGTAGGCATAGGATTTTTCAAATAGTTACTTATATATAGCTAACTCAATCAGTCATTCATTATTGGTTGATAAATAAGTATCTAGTTATTTTTAGCTAGAAAGTAAAGGTCTCATATTGATCTGGTCTAGTAAGATGAATGTTAATGCAGTAACTTATAAAAACAAAAATTATGATTGTAATATGTACAACTTTCATTATAAGAAGGTGTCATCTTCCTATAACAAATAAAATTATGGCATAATTTTACTTTTATATATATATATATGGAGAGTTAGATTTACATATGACATAGATAAGTTTATATCTATCCGTCTTATATTATAAGAGTGTTAAGACTGAGTTCTTAAAAAAAATTAAATACATTATTAAAAATTACGTTAACATATTAATAAAATTATTTTTTATTGTCTATTTCTCATTTGATCATAAATCATTAATTAACATATTTGTCTGATAAAGATCAAGGCTTTCCCTCTGTTAAAAATTATTCAATTATATGAAGCTTTTTTAGTCTTATTTATTTCTGTGCTCTACATTTTCATAACTGAAACAGTGTTTGGTATATTAGATATTGTGAATAAGATTTATTTTTAGATGAATTCAAATTACGATTTTCGTTTATTTCATACTAATAGGGTGAATAAATTATTCATGATGCATTTTGAATATCTACTGAATTAATGACCTTAAGTTTCCCAATCATCTCTTTCTTCACAAATAATAGTTTTTTCAGGTCTAAAAATATGAACTCTTTTTTTTCCCCATACATTCTAGAGAAATGGAACTGGAAATAATGTTTGTCTTGTTTTTACTATATAACTGCTTAGATTGAGTTAATAGGATCTCCCCAATTTATACAAAGAAGTGCTTTTCAAAACATTTAATTGTATAAATTGTGTTTGAATAGTCCAGCTTTTGTAGCCTTATTTTTTATGTTGTTTTATAT
The DNA here is from genome assembly GCA_028023455.1 of Epiperipatus broadwayi. Classification (NCBI taxonomy): domain Eukaryota; kingdom Metazoa; phylum Onychophora; class Udeonychophora; order Euonychophora; family Peripatidae; genus Epiperipatus; species Epiperipatus broadwayi. The sequence continues at coordinate 3,781 of JAQFVV010002361.1, read as the reverse complement.
TCTATTCAAACTTAAATAAGTTTTATAATTCATGTTAATATTATTTTAATCTATCTTTTAAATAGGCATTTGTTATAGATATAAAAATTATGAAGGCCCATATAATTAATCTTTTCATGCATTTATAATCATTCTCTTAATATTTATTTTATAAAGCACAGATGGTATTGAAATTAAACTGAGAGACTGTGAAACACTCAAGTGCTTATGACTATTAACATCCAATCAGATCGCAAGCACTGAGACAGAGAATTTGATAAGAAAAGTGTGGTTCCCACCCTCTTCTTTACTTGTCTTTCTATATATCCAAGCCAGTCTAAAGTACTTAGATCTGAAAGCGTGAATCTTAAATATTGTAACAGTCAGAATCAGTGATTCGTTAACATAGTGCAGAATTCAACCACCACAGAGAACGACAGCACCATCGAGGTAGTGAAGCCACCTGTAGTACTGAGTTCAAACATAGTTTATCGGTTCCACAATATAATCTCCGAAACAACGCATCTGATGCGACATTAGCAAATATTTCCTTAGGCACGGTGGTCAGGGTATGCAAGAGATTCATGATTTTATTTCGAGTTAGCCAATCAAAACATTAATCTTACACTAATATTAATTAAACACTTATATTTACAAATCGAGGAACCACATTGAATGGGTATCAAATAAATAAAACGTAACTGCAGACGTATAGTTTGAAATAATTTATTGAAACATTTTAATAAAAAAAATCATTTACTAATAATATTTTATAGATTTAAAGTTTCAGTAGTGGGATTTATGATACTATTATATATTAAAGAATACATTTATTTATTTAGACATATTTTATATTTAAGACCTCAGTAGCGGTATTTCCGATACTGTAATGTTTACAAAAGAAAGACATTTATTTAAAGGCGTAATCTAGCTACCTAAAATTCTCAAGCAAGTATTTCTAAGGCATGCCTTTAGGTATTTATACCTGCAATGCAAGAGTCTAAAGTAAGATTTGTAAGAGTAGTGGTGGACATATTGTACCGGTATAAATTCACCACGCTTACTCATACACAGTACCCGAGTCCAAACCCAGCCCACGCTTAAGAATAAATTCCAAAACGCTAACTGAATTCAAACCCAAACCCCGGTATGACTAACCGATGATGACTTTATAACAGCACGGGGTTATCCCTTTTCTAGCTCAGCTTAGAACATGGACTAAATTCTTACAGTTAATGATATATAGGTTTATTAGACTATAGATATTGGAACGGTCATGTATGTAACGTATATATTTAAGTTGCCAATACAGACAGTAAGTGGCTAAATAGGCTTAGAGAGTAATAAAGTGGAAGACACAAAAATTAAATTAAATAAAGTGTTTAATAAGAAAAATAGCAAGCATATAAATATAGCGTTATATAATAAAATAGAAAGCGGATAAATATATTGTTCAACAAGAAAATACAAAGCATGTAAATATAATGTTAACAGTACGGTAAGACTTCCATGAATCCTCTTGTATTTGGCTACTAGTCTTTAGTAAACGTTTTATTTAGTAAACAAACTTATGCCAATAGCTGTGTGATTGAATGATTGACGGGTGGTTAAAAGAATCAGAGTATTAGAGCATTGGAAAAAATATTTATCTAAAGATTTTTGTTTACTTATTTTATTTGAATAGGCTCGAGCCGGAACGTAGACGAACAGTGGAGGTGGTTTTATATAAATACGACATAAGAGATAGATGTGCTGGTGGTTTTAGATAAATACGACATGGAAGATAGATGAACTGGTGGTTGCCTGGATTCAAAAGCCCTACAGTAATCAATTGCGGTGCATTAACGGAATACCGGGCGGCTTGTACTTTGACAAGGCTTAATGCCCCCAAGTAGCTCCGGGACACGACAACCAGCCGGGATCATTTCGAACCCCGGTGATTCAAGAGATTACCGGGAAAGAAAACTGCTTTCATTCCCCAATGGTAGAATGGCGAGACGCTAACTTCAGCGAAGGGAAGGCATTGCCACAGACGTGAAGGACGAATACTTGAAGCGGATTTTTAAAAGAAATTATATAAAACCTGGAAACTATTTGTCTGTTTCTACGCCACAGGCTGAGATCCTTATCCCAATAAAACGTAGCGGACTTAAACTGACGGTGAAAACAATAATTAGTTAAATTTACTCTGAAACTCTAACCCTCCGGGTTGACAGGCGGTAGCGATAGTATCAAATTATTCAGTGAATTATTTCTCATATTATACATAACATTAATGTAACACTTTGAAACCATTATATATATATATTTTAAGATCGAACCTTAGGTTGCAATTATAGGACAAATTAACATAGACTAATAAAGTGACTTAACATTTATCAACTCGGAATGTGAAAGAATATTTAATTCAGAAAATGAAATTACTTTTAAGATAACTTGATCATTATTGTACACTAGTTTTACTATTGACATCGTTTGTTTATGGAATAAGCAACACACAAAAAAAATATAAATGCATTCATTTAAATTATTATTACTATTAATTACAAATGTTATAAATTATTTCTAAAGACTAGAGCGGAGGATTTAAAAGAAAAGAAAATTTACTGACAGGTTAAACAAAAGCATTATAAATGATATAAAAACTTACATATGATTTACTTGATTGATAACATTAAGCACGGAAGAAAATTAAAGTTCGTGTAACAAAGTTCTCTTCTTTCTTCATCCAGCTTGGCTTGTAACGAACGTAGGCGCGCATTTTTGAAAGTTATTTGTAAGGCATAGTAAATTTTGAGATTGGAAGTTGGAAATTCTGAAGTATATGAAACATGATCAAACAGCGGCACGAAGATCCATATTGGCGGAGAGAGACCAGCTCCTGGCACTTAGCCCATCAACATTGCGATTCACTGGTAAACTTCTTAATAATAATTGTTTGAATTATACTCAACTGCTGTGTTGTCTCGAGACTACTTCTCTCACACACGACCCAAGTTAGAATGTCAGTTTTTCTCTAAAGTAGCCACTGCTGACCTTTCCGACTTGTTTTTGTTTTAGGCTCTGCCTACTTTCTCTAGCCTCTAGCGATGCAGCTTGACCAACAATCAATTATCTGTTTTTAGCAATCTTTTAATTTAATATGCCATTTTTAAATCGATACATTAATTACATATAAAAATTCCTTACTAATTTTGAATACAACTTAATTGCTCTGAACATTTGTGCAATTAGATTTTAATTAAAAACACTGATCAAAGGAATGTGATTTTTGATCAGTATTTTTAGACGACTTTATACAATTTTAAAACTAAAATTTAAAACAAATACGCCCGCACTGAAACTTTAAATTAAATGATATAAATTCACAAACCACGCACACACGAATATTATTTCATGGTTTGTGACATTTATATACGGAAACTTTACATATTTATTTATAAACTATAGAATATATAACTAATTTATATTATAACTTAAAATAGACAAAATCTCACTGCGGGCGAACAGTAGTTTGAATTACCGTACATAAAAACACCTGAAACGAAGATCGGTTCTCCGATCTGTCTGTTTCAATATATTTATTTAATTAAAATATTCTTTAATAACTAAGGGCTAACATTTATTTGAGAGTGAATTATGAAGATAATGCAGAGGCGGGGTGATACATAGAATAATAAAGTTAAAGAAACACGTGGTACATTTTAGAAAGGCGATATGGAATGGCAGTATATTGAAACTGCAAAGCCGTGAATGAGTTTAAAAGAATGACGGGCTGGCATTTGCCATCAGCCCAAAGAAG
>JAQFVV010002360.1:12754-27895 GCA_028023455.1 Epiperipatus broadwayi | reverse complement strand
ATATATATTATATATATTATTTAATATTTTCACGATTATATAAGGTAGATAAAATAATATTTTTTGGGTACAAACTGTGTATTATTTTGCGTACACAATCTGATATTTCAATAGATGAGCAACCCACTATTATCTCCAGAAATTTAATGTTTGAATGAACAATCATTAGATCTCAAACAATAATGTGACTCAGAGTGAGATGTGAAATGAGATTCTCCTTGAATTAAGTTCATACAGTAATGAGCTTATCAAAATATTTATTTTCCTCATATTTTCCTTATTAATTTCAAGTTAATATTAGGTAAAATGAAGAGTTTCCACATAGCTGGAATACATTGTCCCTCATCAGCCCTATGTAAACCAGGAGTTTCCTTAATATTTTAATTGACTCTCTCATGGGTCTTAAATCATATCTTTCCAAATTGGCAAGAATTTTTGTATTGTAAAATCAGGTTTATGACCAATTTCTAAAAAATAGGAAGTAAAAATTGATGCACTAATTTTTTGATTAATAACTTGTTTCTGTTCCTTAATTGTAGCATTTATTCATCTATTAGACTGACCATAACCTGCTGTTAGGCACTGCAAACATGGAGATTTCAAAATTCATTGGTGTTTCTAAAAATATTCTGTCTTTAGGTTTATACAAAAAAAAATCTTTCAATTTTTTGCCAGTAGAAAAAATAGTCTAAACGTGTTAAAACAAGATAGTCTTCCACTGATTTTATCAATAACCTCTTTAATGTAAAGGTAAAAATTATTATAATTCAAAAGTGGAATTATCAATTCTATCCTTTTTTTTTTTAGTAATAATGTTATGTAAGAAGCCCTTACATATGATGTTTTTATTATAGACATTAGAATGTTTTAATATTTTCGTAAGTTCTATTTCTTCGAGTAAGTATGTACTTTATCAGATAAGTTATAAGCTCTAGTGAAAAAGCATTTTTTAGCTACAGAAAAAAATCTGTACAGGATCATGATGAGAATTAAAAATCCAAGATATCTATTTGTATGAGTTGATTTTCTTGTAAACTTGATATTGATAATGTCTCATCACATTCTCTTGCAATTAAAACATTTAGAAAAGAGAGTGATCCTCGTTAATCTCCCACTTCCGTAGTAAATTTAATATTTGATTTATTCCAATTATTTATAAAAACAAGAAAAGAATTTAAGGCATCAATGTAATTACATGAGGCCATATGACAAAAGTATCATCCACATATCTAAGCCAAATAGAAGGTTTTAGTAGCTGCACATAGTACTTGACTTTCCAAAATTAGTCTATGAAAAGATTAGCAATTACCAGGTAACAGTGGAGATCCCATAGAAAGTCCTTTAATTTATTTAAACAATTGAGAATTATAAGCAAAAATGTATATTCAAAGTAATGCTTCACTAATGGAATAATAAAATCAGGTAAATCAGTGTAATGATCTAGATACTTAATGCTTCTTCAACAGGAATACTAATAAATATAGAAGAAACATCAAAAACTAACCAATAAATCAGTTCCACTTAGTTTTTAAGTTACTTAAAACTAATTGAAACTGATTTTTACTTAAAACTAACTAGAACTGATTTATTGGTTAGTTTTGATGTTTCTTCTATGTTTACTAATATTCCTGTTGAAGAAGCATTAAATATAATAGTTCAGTACAATGATTTACCTGATTTTATTATTCCATTAGCAAAGCATTGCCTTGAAAATACATTTTTTGTTTATAATTCTCAACTGTTTAAACAAATTAAAGGACTTTCTATGGGATCCCCACTGTTACCTGTCATTGCTGATCTTTTCATGGACAATTTTGAAAGTCAAGTATTATGTGCAGCTACTAAAAAACCTTCTATTTGGCTTAGATATGTGGATGATACTTTTGTCATATGGCCTCATGGAATTGATTCTTTAAATTCCTTTCTTGCTTTTATAAATAATTGGCATCCAAATATTAAATTTACTATGGAAGTGGAAAATAACAGATCACTTTCTTTCTAGATGTTTTAATTGCAAGAAATATGATGAAACATTGTCAATATCAGTTTACAGAAAATCCACTCATACAAATAGATATCTTAATTTTAATTCTCATCATGATCCTGCACAAATTTTTTTCTGTAGCTAAAAAGCTTTTCACTAGAGCTTATAATTTATCTGATAAAGAACATTTTTCTCAAGAAATAGAACTTACAAAAAGTATTCTGCTTTCTAAGGATTATAATAAAAGCATCATATGTAGGGCTTTATATAACATTAATACTAAAAAGAAAAAAGAGGATAGAATTGATAATTCCTCTTTTAATAGAGTAATTTTGCCTTACATTAGGGGGGTTATTGATAAAATCAGTAGAAGACTATCTTGTTTTAATATAAAGACCACTTTTTCTACTGGCAAAAAAATTAGTGATTTTTTGTATAAACCTAACGACAGAATATTTTTGGAACACCAGGGAGTTTTATGAAATTCCATGTTTCCAATGCTCAAGAGGCTATGTGGGTCAGTCTAATAGATGAATTAATGTCAGAATTAAGGAACATAAAAATGCTTTTCATCAAAAAATTAGCACATCAGTTTTTATTTCCCATTATTTAGAAACTGGTCACAAACCTAATTTTGACAATACAAAAATACTTGCTAATTTGGAAAGATATGATTTAAGAACCATGAGAGAGTCAATTGAAATATTAAAGAGATCTACTGGTTTAAATAGAACTGATGAAGCACAACATATTCCAGCTATGTGGAAACCTCTCATTTTATCCAATATTAACTTAAAATTAATAGGTAAAAATACTGAGGGAAATAAACATTTTGATAAGCCTCATATTGTGAATGCTGAACTTGAATCTCATTTCTCATCTCGCACACAGTCACGTTATTTGTTAAGATCTAACGGTTTTTCTTTCAAAAGTTAACCTTGATAATGGTGGTTGCTATTCCATTGAAATATCAGTGTTTAATGGAAAATAATACACGGTATAGCCCAAAAAGTTATAATTTATATATATACAAACTATTACATGTAATTAAATCTAACCAATCATCATGCATTATACATCTATTATGGTTGCCATACTACATAAAAAAAATTGACAAATCACTATTCATTATATAAGCATTTTAAGAATAATTAAACACTGTTTGCTGATATGTGTAGTAATATTGGAATAGTTAATTTCTAGAAAATGACAGTCGTGCTAAATATTTATTTTCACAACAAATCAATTGGCAGGACAGTATTATAATAAAACAAGTGATTTCTATTTTTTATCAATTATGGCATTTCTAAGACAGCTAACAAAGGACATTATTTTTGAAATGCATATTATTAATTTTTTAATAGAACATTGGTAGCTTAGCTGTATTATGTAGGATAATTGGGGACAACACCTCTCCAAATTTAATTACATGTAAATTTCATATATAATGTAACATAATGTGGGTATTTAAATAAAAAATAATACATTGCAAAGACAAGTAAGGATTGATTAACCTGAAGAGTGCGAAACTCAAAATTAATATCAGTTACTTAGTTTATTGATAATAATTTATATATGAAACAGGTATGTAAATACTAACTTTGATGATATCTCCATCATATGTCATTGCTAATGAAAATGATTGGTACTCAACTTCTTATACAATTTTCCTACTCATCAACCCAACAGTAGTCCAATGATTATAATTTAAATTTATTATGAGTGCCCATTATAATTTTAAAAAGCATAGCTACCATACTTATCACATGTGGACTCTATCCTCACTATGTATTTTTATGTTCCATAATACTATCTATTTCTCACACATTAATTAACTTTTACATGTGTAACTAATAAATTGATATCCAATTATCACAAATTTCAAAGAATGAAGTTTAATTTGGTATACTAATATTGCTGATGCAAAGAAGAAAAGAAAGATGATCAAAATAAATTTAAAAAAAAATTATTTCAATAAAATAAAAAATAATAGCAGATATTAGTAAGAGTATCAATATGGTATAAATGATTATTTTACTACATAATACATCATTTAAGAACGCAGTTATCATAATAATAATTTTGTACCATATTTTCTTTATGCAATATTTGAAGCTGCTATCCTTTTTCTTACCTTATTTGTAATTAGTTGTTAAAAACGTTTCTAACACTGGCTAAAAAGATTTATTGTGTATCTTTATTTATTAACAGTAGCTGAACATGTTTTTTGTTGAAAAGGGCAGATTTTCCAGCCGAAAATGTGCTCATGTACTATAATAAATAAACATACAGAATAAACCTTTTCTTAGTCAATGTTAGAAACATTTTCGGCAACATATTCTTTTTAGAATTTATATATTCTACTATTTTACATAAAAATATTAAATAATTATACTTTATAAGCCAGCTTATAAATTATTTCAAAAACTATTATCAAGAAAATGGAAAACAAAATTGAAACTAGGAAAATAGCATATATTTAATATCAGTTTATAGCTTAACTACCTCATAGTTTTCACCCTCAGTAATATTATTTTTTCTCACACAATCATGCAGAAATAATATTAATAATAATAAGTAGAAGAAGAAGGAGCAGAAGAAAAAAAAGAAGATGAGTTTACAAAAAGTTTGAGCAATAAAGATGACAGAATTGTTTTTGTGATTTATGAATCTTGAGTTCTAGAGTCTGTCATTATTCCACAATGCCAAACCATGTTGGGCATGGAAAAATTGTGAATAATACTTTGGTAGTCAATTAGTTACATAATGATACTAGGAAAGTCAATATTGAGAAGGGTGTAAGACAGGGTGATTCCATATCTCCAAAACTGTTTACAGAAGTGCTGCAAGAAGTATTTTGTGGATTAAAATGGGAAGCTAAAGGAGTGAAAGTAAATGGAGATTATTTAAGTCATTTAGAATTTGCAGATGATGTAATTGTTTTGCAAATAATGCTTTAGAGCTGCAGGAAATGTTGCTGGAATTGTAGATGAAAGTAGGAAAGTAGGACTAAAGATAAATGTTAAAAAGACTAAAGTAATGTTTAATGGATTTTCTCAAAATATGAAAATAAAGATTGATTATGATGAATTAGAAGAAGTTAACAGTTACAAATACCTTGGCCATATTATTAATACAGATGAAAACATAATGGATGAAATTAACCATAGAATTAAACTTTGTTGGAGAACTTTTGGTAGAAATAACTTGAATGCCTATGTGTTTGAAAAGGAAGGTTTTTAATAAATGTGTTTTACCAGTTCTTACTTATGGATTTGAGACTTGGCCACTTAATAGAAGAGCAATAGAGACTTCAGACCATTCAAATAAGTATGGAGAGAAGCATGTTGGGAGTTACAAGAAGAGATGGAAAACACAATATAGGGAAGAGAACAAACAGGTGTTACTCACCTCATTAAAAAAATTAAAAGATTGAAGTGGACAATTAAAAATCTCAACCTGGATTCCAAGAGATTGTAAAAGACCCAGAATGAGACTACATGTGAGATGAATGGATGAAAATAAGAAAGTGTGCAGGGGTGATGTGGAGAAGAGAAGCTAATGATCAGAGATGGATTGAACAGAGTAAGACTTTCATCCTGCAGTGGATTGATAATGCTTGATGAATGGTAGTGATGATGAGTCACTTAGTTAATTCAAATATTTTTACAAACCTCTTTCAATTAACTAGGTCAAATGCCTTTACTAAATCTATAAAACCAATATTTGAATCACATCTCTACTCAAGATATTTTTTTTAACTGATGATAGTTTTTGATATTTGCTTAATGCTTTCTTGATCTTTATAACCACCAAGTTCTGATGATCATTGATTTGTGACTTAAATAAAATCCTTGAGAGTGTATTTGTTGTTTTGAGTAATCCATAATAATTATGACAATTATTGCAGGCTTTTTCTATTAAGTTAGAAAAGATAGAAAGGTCATTAAAATCAAGTTGCATAATTCTATGAGCTCCTTATATTTCTAAAATAAATCTAATTGTTTTAAGTTTCCATATCATTACGTTTTGAAATTTTTCCAGGTATTTCAATAAGATCTGAAGTCTTTATATGTTTAATATTGCAAAAGGCTGAGTGAACTTCATCAAAATGAATATCTCTACCATAATCTGAGTTAGTAGAAAAGATGGATATATCACTAAAAGTAAACATCCATACTCTTTTATTTGTTTGTCCAGTTGTTCAAAACATGATCTTGTGAAACGTACATAATCTAATTCATCAATCATTTGTTGTTATTTAACATGTATTCCCAATCATTATAATTTAAAAAGATTTTAATTAATAAATTTTTTGAGTTTGTCATCAAGTATGTGAAACATAGCTTGAGTTTAATCATGACCACATAAGTCAAAACATTTTAAAATTCCATGTATAAAGCAGATAAGCCAATAATCATGGTAATCCTGAACATGTTGACAAGACTCGAGAGTATTTTCTAGAAAAAAGTAAAATCCGGGTGATTTTATTGTTGGATACGGCCAAACTTTTACAGCAGTGCTGCAAGAAGTATTTGTGGATTAAAATGGGAAGCTAAAGAAGTGAAAGTAAATGGAGATTATTTAAGTCATTTAGATTTTTTAGATGATGAAATTGTTTTTGCAAATAATGCTTTAGAGCTGCAGGAAATGTTGCAGGAACTATCAGATGAAAGTAGGAAAGCAGGACTAAGGATAAATGTTAAAAAAAGACTAAAGTAATGTTTAATGGATTTTCTCAAAATATGAAAATAAAGATTGATTATGATGAGTTAGAAGAAGTTAACAGTTACAAATACATTGGTCAGATTATTAATACAGATGGAAACATAATGGATGAAATTAATCATAGAATTAAACTTGTTTGGAGTGCTTTTGGTAGAAATAACTTGATACTAAAAGGAAATATGCCTATGTGTTTGAAAAGGAAGGTTTTTAATAAATGTGTTTTACCAGTTCTTACTTATGGATCTGAGACTTGGACACTTAATAGAAGAGCAATACAGAGACTTCAGGCCACTCAAAGAAGTATGGAGAGATGTATGTTGGGAGTAACAAGAAGAGATCGAAAACGCAATGTATGGGTAAGAGAATAAACAGGTGTTGTTACTGACCTCATTGAAAAAATTAAAAGACCAAAGTGGAGTTGGCTGGACATATTGCTAGAAGAGATGATAATAGATGGACAATTAAAATTTTAAACTGGATTCCACAAGATTGTAAAAGACCCAGAAAGGGACCACATGTGAGATGGATGGATGAAATAAGAAAGTGTGCAGGGGTGATGTGGAGAAGAGAAGCTAAAGATAGGAAAAGATATATTGAACTTGGAGAGACCTTCATCCTGCAGTGGATTAATAGTGGTTGATAATGATGATGATGATGATGGCAAAGAAAATTTAGTCTGGATGCTGAATGCAATTTTTATGCCATAATTCTTTCTTTAAGGACTTTAGTACGAACATCTTGACATAAAATCTTGAATTGAAATATGTCTAAGATAGTGAAAAAATGTTTTTATTTGATGGTAACTCTGATCTATTTAATCACTGTTTACACATTTTCTGTGTGATAATTTTGCTTTGGATAGATATCTATTGAAAAAAATATATAAAAAGTAGAAAACTTCTGCAAAAAAAATGGAATTGAATACGAATATTTATTATGCAAATAATTAATAATGCAATTAATAAATATTAATGGTAAGGTTTATAAAAAATTAAAATTAAATATAATTTCTACCTATTCAAAATATAATTGCAGTGTGCTAATTAACTATAAGGTGTATTATATGTGTGCATTTCATTTTTTTACGTTTAAAAAAAGCATGTAAAATCTAATTTTGGGGGCTTGGTGCCGCCGATAAAAAGAGTTCCCTTGAATCTGGTCCTGTGAGCTTTGTTTTGATAGTTCATTAATCATAATTTGTATATTATAGGAAATCTACATTTTAGCTAAATAATGATCTAATAGAGGGTGCTTAAATGCACCTATTCACACCAATTTATCTTGGTATACTTATACAAAAGGTGGGATGACTGTGTTAGGAGAATTATTGAGTGTTATAGTGGCAAAGAATAGGATAAAAGAATAGATGCATTAATAAAAAAAATAGAGAGTTGGAGAGGTGGAGGTCTAGAATGGAGAGTAAAAAGTGTTTTAATATATAGTAGAAGTAAACAGAATATTGGATGTAAGTTAATTTATGGATAATAGCAAGGAAAGTAGTTTACTGTTTATGGCTTGAACAAGGGATCTTTAGTAACTAAGGAATAGATATATAAATGGAAAAATATGGGTAATTTATGTGAGGAAGACATAAAAAAATATTAGGCATCTATTAATTGAATATAAATGCCTGCAAGCAGAAAAAGTACAAATAACGAAGTTGTGGAGATTAAATATAAACAAAGTGATTATACAGAAAGTGATTTGGGTTTTATGTTGGGTTTGGGAAAATATAGGGGGATTTTGATATAAAGTCCATATAGTGGACAAAGATAATGTTGTAAATGGTATGGAGACATGATAGAGATTAATATGGCCAAACTTAGGGTGGGAAATGGACAGGGAAGGTAAAGTGGCTAATAGGTTTCTTTGGGCATAGTGGCTGAGAGATTCCTGCCTCCGAAAAAGGAGAAGAAACAGTGCATGACATCACATAATGTAGTGCTACTTTAATAATATTTAATTGTTTATAGAGAGAGATAGGGTTAGCACTTTCTCTCCAAACAGAGGCTCTCATTGTATCAAAAAATATAAGAACCCCATGATAAGCAAATAAGCTTATCTATGCACTGCTAATCTACTAATTATTCTTAAAATCTGTGTCAACTGGGAAGCTTTTGCTTTAGTGTTATAACTTTTATTATTATAAAACTTCATACTTAATAATAGAATTAATAATTTCAGTAATAATTCAATCATTATAAGAAACCCAGAAGAAATTCTTTTAATGAACGTAGAAAAAGATTGTATTTACATTACTCTTCTTAGAAGTCTATATCTTTGCAACATAACAAAGTTGAAAATTTAAATCGGCATTGATAGTATTTAACAGCTAGTGAAATTTCACATGAATAGCAAACATTACTGCCATTTTAAACTTGGTAAAATACTAATCCTTATATTCAGTGTTCATATTATATTTCTTTTATAATCCATAATATGTCAGTATTTTGAGTGAGGAACATCTTAATTCCCTAGTGGTGATTTTTTTCCTGAGCACAGTATCCATACTAGTCAATTCATTTCCTGTGGGTAAATGCAATAACAACATGATCAAAGGTAATACCATTATTTCCTATTATGTTGGACATCATCTTTAAAAGAAAAACTCAAGAAAAAAATTAGTAAAAGTTTGAGTTTTCTGAATCTAATAGTGAAGCAGAAATACAAACAAAATGGATACAGGCATCACCCCACCAACAATTTTTAATCTCACATAATATGTCATCCCAGCTTAAACAAAGCTATACAAGAGATCCACTTCAATTACTTCTACCTATTGCGCATGGACAAAGAAGCTTTAAATTTAATTGAGTACAAAGCTAAACACTTTTGGGAGATATGTAACTCCCATACTCATGTATTTATACTGAATGTTTGAGTACATGGGGTTATAATGTCCATTTTCTTGATGAATATGGAAGGATATATCTCCCCAGAAGCACTTTAGCTAGTACTCAATAAATCAAAAGCTTCTTTGATCTGTGCACAATGCACTTATAGATTTACATATGTCATTGAAGTAAAATTTTATTTACTTCACCTATTATAAGTTTGAGAAATCAATAGATGCTAGATATAATTCTATCCAGTGCTGTCTTATTCCATATGTCGAGACAAATGTTTGGTTTACAGTGTTCAGTGTGAGTTTTAAGGATCTAATTCAGGGTGCACTAGATATAGGTCTAAAACTCACTAATAAAGATCATTATTCAGAAAATAGTGTGGTGCAAAGATTAGATATTAAAAACTCTATTATTTAGCAATTCCCACTAATTATTCAAACTAACACGAGCAGCAGATTTGAAATAGTAAAATTGATTCTGCGCCTACAAAACTTTTAATATCATATCAAAAAAAAAAAACTCATCATGAATCCAATCCTTTCTCATTCAGTGGATCTGCTCTTCAAAAATAAAAAACTTGTAACCACATCCATTTGTTCAATTAAAATGTCTTCCTATATGAGGTAAATGAAAAGAATAGGAAATTTATCATTTATTAATAACATTCTCACAGCGTCTGCGCAATTAGCTTAACAGGCTGTCATTCTATCGTAATTATAATCTGCACGACGTTATAAAATAAATGCTCACCTTAAAGAAGAAAATGAAACACCTTAATTAATACACTACCTGCTGCCAAATGTAATACTCAATCCTGATTATTAAAATGCAGATTATTTTTAGATTTCTATGAGCTCTTCTCCTACGATGGTAACGAGAAAGAAGATCTCTATTGGATTGATTAATTGTTGCTACTAATTAAATGAAACCTCCATCCTAACATTCAATTTTCTAAATAATTTAGTAATGATTTTATGACTTGTTTAAAATCACAACTAAAGTCTTCATATTGTAAATCTTTTATTTAATATATAGATGTGAGCACAGACCCACTCACTCTCCGCTTCTCTCATAACACTGATACACTTGGAACACATATAAGTCGAAAAGATAAATAATCACCAATATATGTATTTCATGCTAAACCAGCAATTATCAGTTGGTCCAGATTATCATCTCTACACATATAAGCAATAAGTGCTCAGATATATCTTAAGAGAGCCAGTCTTCATACTTTAATGGGCAGGCTTCAATCCACTCCACATCCGACTCTTCAACCATCCATCCAATTGAAAATCTGATGATAGAATGCTCAAACTAGCCACCTAAGGCTGAGATTAACACTTGAACACACCCATACTGACGTAAAGTCAATCTGACCCTTCATATACAGGTCATAATGCATTTAATGCTTATATGAGGGATGGGCAGACATTTCTACCTATGTAATAGCTGAAATACAGGCTGAGTATATACACTGTATCAATATATGTAATATATTGGGCATATGAGCTTACAGACTTTCACATGATTCACTACTCTCCACCTCTATCTTATAACACTGATACACTTGAACACATATATGTCAAAAGATGTACTGCTATATCCCTCATATACATATTTAATGTATTATGTTACTGTGCATGATGGACCAGATTGACTTCAGGTCAACATAGGGGTGATAAGAAATCTCATCCTTAAGGTGACTTTTGAGCATTCTATCAAACAGATTGAAGTAGGCTGGAGTGTGGAGTGGATTGAATCCTGTCCATTAAAGTAAGAAGATTGGCCATCTTAACATATATCTGAGCACTTATTGCATATATGCAAGGATGATAATCTGGACCAACTGATGATTGCTGGTTTAGCATGAAATACATATATTGGTGATTATTTTTAACTTTTCAACATATATGTGTTCAAGTGTATCAGTTTATGAGATAGAATGGAGAGTGGTGGGTCATGTGAAAGTCTAGGCTCATATAATTCATATATATTACATATATTGATACAGGCACATAATTAGCCTGTATATCAGTTATTAAACCTTTTATTATTTTATCAATGCTAAGGAATCTGCATATTCACACACTCAAGCTTACTTGTGTATAAATAGAAAAAAAATTGGAATCAAAATTGCTATGCCTGTAATTAAAAGAAGGAAATGCGGTTGCACACACACATATTTTTATTGTCACAGTTAAGCATAAAAATTATACATGGAGAAATGTTCTATAACAGCTGAAGCAAACTGGTAAAAAAATGAAAATTAATTTGTGTGCAATAGAAAAGAGATGAGAAATATTGTATTAGCAATAGAACTATCATTCTGAGCCACATTTTAAAATAATAAATTTATTCAAAAAAAAATCCCAAAAGAGCACTAAGTGATAAAAAGACATATGGTTTTATTAATTAGGAGTTCATAAAGAGTCCTTGCTCCAATTGTGCTTCCATCACCAGAATTGAACCTGGGCTATCCTAATCCCAAATTGGGAGCTCTATCAATGGCAACTTTCAGAAATAGCTTCCATTTATATTCCAATTTTCTTTTATTATTTTTGGAAAACCCTATTATTCTTAAGATGTCTTAAAGATATTTTTATACCATTATATCAGAATGATGTTTGAGCAATTAATTCTTTAGGTGAAAGTAATTAAATTTTTAATTTTTACTAAAAACAATATGGTTTTCCTTTAGAATTAACTTTATCATCATCACCATTTTTATTCTATCAATCAGAGCTGGCGGGATTTGGCATGCAACGCATGCTAGGCATGCGGGCGTTGCAGAAGAGGCGCCATCACTGAGAGATTAGGCAATCTGAAAATGAAGGCCCCATCCAGCAATAGCTGTAACTTCAAACGAAGTACATCATTTTTAGTTACGGTATTGCTGGATGGCGCCTTCTTTTTCAGATGCTAATCTCTCAGTGATGGCGCCTCCTTCTGCCAGCGCCCGCATGCCTAGCATGCGTTGCATGCCCGCTTCCGCCGGCTCTGATTGATAGAATAAAAATGGTGATGATGATAAAGTTAATTCTAAAGGAAAACCATATTGTTTTTAGTAAAAATAAAAAATTTAATTACTTTCACCTAAAAAATTAATTGCTCAAACATCATTCTGATATAATGGTATAAAAATATCTTTAAGACATCATGAAGATAATAGGGTTTTCAAAAATAATAAAAGAAAATTGGAATATAAATGGAAGCTATTTGGTGCCATTGATAGAGCTCCCAATTTGGGATTAGGATGGCCCAGGTTCAATTCTGGTGCTTGCGGCTTTGGTGCTTGAACTCTTTATGAACTCCTGAGCAATAAAACCATATGTCTTTTTATCACTTAGTGCTCTTTGGGATTTTTTTTTGAATAAATTTATTATTTTAAAATGTGGCTCAGAATGATAGTTCTATTGCTAATACAATATTTCTCATCTCTTTTCTATTGCCTTTCATTCATTCTCATTTTTTACCAGTTGCTTAAGCTGGTTATGAACATTTCTCCATGTATAATTTTTATGCTTAACTGTGACAATAAAAATATGTGTGTGTGCAACCACATTTCCTTCTTTTAATTACAGGCATAGCAATTTTGATTCCAATTTTTTTTCTATTTATACACAAGTAAGCTTGAGTGTGTGAATATGCAGATTCCTTAGCATTGATAAAATAATAAAAGGTTTAATAACTGATATACAGGCTAATTATATGCCTGTATCAATATATGTAATATATAGGGTATATGAGCACAGACTTTCACATGACCCACCACTCTCCATTCTATCTCATAAACTGATACACTTGAACACATATATGTTGAAAAGTTAAATAATCACCAATATATGTATTTCATGCTAAACCAGCAATCATCAGTTGGTCCAGATTATCATCTTTACACATATATGCAATAAATGCTCAGATATATGTTAAGATAGCCAATCTTCTTACTTTAATGGACAGGATTCAATCCACTCCACACTCCAACTCTTCAATCTGATGATAGAATGCTCAAAGGTCACCCCAAGGATGAGATTTCTTATCACCCCTATGTTGACCTAAAGTCAATCTGGTCCATCATGCACAGTAACATAATACATTAAATATGTATATGAGGGATGAGCAGACATCTTTTTGACATATATGTGTTCAAGTGTATCAGTGTTATAAGATAGAGTGGAGAGTGGTGAATCATGTGAAAGTCTGTGCTCATATACCCAATATATTACATATATTGATACAGGTATATAATAAGCCTGTATTTCAGCTATTACATAGTAGAAATGTCTGCCCATCCCTCATATAAGCATTAAATGCATTATGACCTGTATATGAAGGGTCAGATTGACTTTACGTCAGCATGGGTGTGACAAGAATCTCAGCCTTAGGTGGCGTTTGAGCATTCTATCATCAGATTTTCAATTGGATGGATGGTTGAAGAGTCGGAGTGTGGAGTGGATTGAAGCCTGCCCATTAAAGTATGAAGACTGGCTCTCTTAATATATATCTGAACACTTATTGCTTATATGTGTAGAGATGATAATCTGGACCAACTGATAATTGCTGGTTTAGCATGAAATACATATATTGGTGATTATTTATCTTTTCGACTTATATGTGTTCAAGTGTATCAGTGTTATGAGAGAGCGGAGAGTGGTGGGTCTGTGCTCATACACTCTATATATTAAATAAAAGATTTAGCAATATGAAGACTTTAGTTGTGATTTTAAACAAGTCAGTAAAATCATTACTAAATTATTTTGAAAATTGAATGTTAGGATGGAGGTTTCATTTAATTAGTAGCATATATTTAATCAATCCAATAGAGATCTTCTTTCTCGTTACCATCAAAGGAGAAGAGCTCATAGAAATCTAAAAATAATCTGCATTTTAATAATCAGGATTGAGTATTATATTTGGCAGCAGGTAGTGTATTAATTAAGGTGTTTCATTTTTCTTCTTTAAGAGTGAGCATTTATTTTATAACGTCTTGCGTGCGATTATAATTACGATAGAATGACAGCCTGTTAAGCTAATTGCGCAGACGCTGTGAGAATGTTATTAATAAATGATAAATTTCCTATTCTTTTCATTTACCTCATATAGGAAGACATTTTAATTGAACAAATGGATGTGGTTACAAGTTTTTTATTTTTGAAGAGCAGATCCACTGAATGAGAAAGGATTGGATTCATGATGAGTTTTTTTTTTTTGATATGATATTAAAAGTTTTGTAGGCGCAGAATCAATTTTACTATTTCAAATCTGCTGCTCGTGTTAGTTTGAATAATTAATAATTGCTAAATAATAGAGTTTTTTTAATACCTAATCTTTGCACCACACTATTTTCTGAATAATGATCTTTATTAGTGAGTTTTAGACCTATATCTAGTGCACCTGAATTAGATCCTAAAAACTCACACTGGGAAAACTGTAAACCAAACATTTGTCTCGACATATGAATAAGACAGCACTGGATAGAATTATATCTAGCATCTATTGATTACTCAAACTTATAATAGGTGAAGTAAATAAAATTTTACTTCAATGACATATGTAAATCTATAAGTGCATTGTGCACAG
>JAQFVV010002360.1:0-12728 GCA_028023455.1 Epiperipatus broadwayi | reverse complement strand
TTGAGTACTAAGCTAAGTGCTTTCGGGAGATATATACTTCCATATTCATCAAGAAAATGGACATTATAACCCATGTACTCAAACATTCAGTATAAATACATGAATATGGGAGTACATATCTCCCAAAAGTGTTTAGCTTAGTACTCAATTAAATTAAAAGCTTCTTTGTCCATGCGCAATAGGTGAAGTAGTAAAATAGATCTCTTGTATAGCTTTGTTTAAGCTGGGATAACATATTATGTGAGATTAAAAATTGTTGGTGAAGTGATGCCTGTATCCATTTTGTTAGTATTTCTGCTTCACTATTAGATTCAGAAAACTCAAACTTTTACTAATTTTTTTCTTTGAGTTTTTCTTTTTAAAGATGATGTCCAACATAATAGGAAATAATGGTATTACCTTTGATCATGTTGTTATTGCATTTACCCACAGGAAATGAATTGACTAGTATGGATACTGTGCTCAGGAAAAAAATCACCACTAGGGAATTAAGATGTTCCTCACTCAAAATACTGACATATTATGGATTATAAAAGAAATATAATATGAACACTGAATATATGGATTAGTATTTTACCAAGTTTAAAATGGCAGTAATAAGTTTGCTATTCATGTGAAATTTCACTAGCTGTTAAATACTATCAATGCCGATTTAAATTTTCAACTTTGTTATGTTGCAAAGATATAGACTTCTAAGAAGAGTAATGTAAATACAATCTTTTTCTACGTTCATTAAAAGAATTTCTTCTGGGTTTCTTATAATGATTGAATTATTACTGAAATTATTAATTCTATTATTAAGTATGAAGTTTTATAATAATAAAAGTTATAACACTAAAGACAAAAGCTTCCCAGTTGACACAGATTTTAAGAATAATTAGTAGATTAGCAGTGCATAGATAAGCTTATTTGCTTATCATGGGGGTTCTATATATTTTTTGATACAATGAGAGCCTCTGTTTGGAGAGAAAGTGCTAACCCTATCTCTCTCTATAAACAATTAAATATTATTAAAGTAGCACTACATTATGTGATGTCATGCACTGTTTCTTCTCCTTTTTCGGAGGCAGGAATCTCTCAGCCACTATGCCCAAAGAAACCTATTAGCCACTTTACCTTCCCTGTCCATTTCCCACCCTAAGTTTGGCCATATTAATCTCTATCATGCTCCATACCATTTCCACAACATTATCTTTGTCCACTATATGGACTTTATATCAAAATCCCCCTATATTTTCCCAAACCCAACATAAAACCCAAATCACTTTCTGTATAATCACTTTGTTTATATTTAATCTCCCACAACTTCATTATTTGTACTTTTTCTGCTTGCAGGCATTTATATTCAATTAATAGATGCCTAATATTTTTTATGTCTTCCTCACATAAATTACCCATATTTTTCCATTTATATATCTATTCCTTAGTTGCTAAAGATCCTGTTCAAGCCATAAACAGTAAACTACTTTCCTTGCTATTATCATAAATTAACTTGCACCCAATATTCTGTTTACTTCTATATATATTAAAACACTTTTTACTCTCCATTCTAGACCTCCACCTCTCCAACTCTCTATTTTTTTTTATTAATGCATCTATTCTTTTATCCTATTCTTTGCCACTATAACACTCAATAATTCTCCTAACACAGTCATCCCACCTTTTGTATAAGTATACCAAGATAAATTATTGTGAATAGGTGCATTTAAGCACCCTCTATTAGATCATTATTTAGCTAAAATGTAGGATTTCATATAATATACAAATTATGATTAATGAACTATCAAAACAAAGCTCACAGGACCAGATTCAAGGGAACTCTTTTTATCGGCGGCACCAAGCCCCCAAAATTAGATTTTACATGCTTTTTTTAAACGTAAAAAAATGAAATGCACACATATAATACACCTTATAGTTAATTAGCACACTGCAATTATATTTTGAATAGGTAGAAATTATATTTAATTTTAATTTTTTATAAACCTTACCATTAATATTTATTAATTGCATTATTAATTATTTGCATAATAAATATTCGTATTCAATTCCATTTTTTTTGCAGAAGTTTTCTACTTTTTATATATTTTTTTCAATAGATATCTATCCAAAGCAAAATTATCACACAGAAAATGTGTAAACAGTGATTAAATAGATCAGAGTTACCATCAAATAAAAACATTTTTTCACTATCTTAGACATATTTCAATTCAAGATTTTATGTCAAGATGTTCGTACTAAAGTCCTTAAAGAAAGAATTATGGCATAAAAATTGCATTCAGCATCCAGACTAAATTTTCTTTGCCATCATCATCATCATCATTATCAACCACTATTAATCCACTGCAGGATGAAGGTCTCTCCAAGTTCAATATATCTTTTCCTATCTTTAGCTTCTCTTCTCCCACATCACCCCTGCACACTCTTCTTATTTCATCCATCCATCTCACATGTGGTCCCTCTCTGGGTCTTTTACAATCTTGTGGAATCCAGTTTAAAATTTTAATTGTCCATCTATTATCATCTCCTTCTAGCAATATGTCCAGCCAACTCCACTTTGGTCTTTTAATTTTTTCAATGAGGTCAGTAACAACACCTGTTTATTCTCTTACCCATACATTGCGTTTTCGATCTCTTCTTGTTGCTCCCAACATGCATCTCTCCATACTTCTTTGAGTGGTCTGAAGTCTCTGTATTGCTCTTCTATTAAGTGTCCAAGTCTCAGATCCATAAGTAAGAACTGGTAAAACACATTTATTAAAAACCTTCCTTTTCAAACACATAGGCATATTTCCTTTTAGTATCAAGTTATTTCTACCAAAAGCACTCCAAACAAGTTTAATTCTATGATTAATTTCATCCATTATGTTTCCATCTGTATTAATAATCTGACCAATGTATTTGTAACTGTTAACTTCTTCTAACTCATCATAATCAATCTTTATTTTCATATTTTGAGAAAATTCATTAAACATTACTTTAGTCTTTTTAACATTTATCTTTAGTCCTACTTTCCTACTTTCATCTGATAATTCCTGCAACATTTCCTGCAGCTCTAAAGCATTATTTGCAAAAACAATTTCATCATCTAAAAAATCTAAATGACTTAAATAATCTCCATTTACTTTCACTTCTTTAGCTTCCCATTTTAATCCACAAAATACTTCTTGCAGCACTGCTGTAAAAAGTTTGGCCATATCCAACAATAAAATCACCCGGATTTTATTTTTCTAGAAAATACTCTCGAGTCTTGTCAACATGTTCAGGATTACCATGATTATTGTGCTTATCTGCTTTATACATGGAATTTAAAATGTTTTGACTTATGTGGTCATGATTAAACTCAAGCCATGTTTCACATACTTGATGACAAACTCAAAAAATTTATTAATTAAAATCTTTTTAAAAATTATAATGATTGGGAATACATGTTAAATAACAACAAATGATTGATGAATTAGATTATGTACGTTTCACAAGATCATGTTTTGAACAACTGGACAAGCAAATAAAAGAGTATGGATGTTTACTTTTAGTGATATATCCATCTTTTCTACTAACTCAGATTATGGTAGAGATATTCATTTTGATGAAGTTCACTCAGCCTTTTGCAATATTAAACATATAAAGACTTCAGATCTTATTGAAATACCTGGAAAAATTTCAAAACGTAATGATATGGAAACTTAAAACAATTAGATTTATTTTAGAAATATAAGGAGCTCATAGAATTATGCAACTTGATTTTAATGACCTTTCTATCTTTTCTAACTTAATAGAAAAAGCCTGCAATAATTGTCATAATTATTATGGATTACTCAAAACAACAAATACACTCTCAAGGATTTTATTTAAGTCACAAATCAATGATCATCAGAACTTGGTGGTTATAAAGATCAAGAAAGCATTAAGCAAATATACAAAAACTATCATCAGTTAAAAAAAATATCTTGAGTAGGGTCGTGATTCAAATATTGGTTTTATAGATTTAGTAAAGGCATTTGACCTAGTTAATTGAAAGGGTTTGTAAAAATATTTGAAATTAACTAATTGACTCATCATCACTACCATCATCAAGCATTATCAATCCACTGCAGGATGAAAGTCTTACTATGTTCAATCCATCTCTGATCATTAGCTTCTCTTCTCCACATCACCCCTGCACACTTTCTTATTTCATCCATTCATCTCACATGTAGTCTCATTCTGGGTCTTTTACAATCTCTTGGAATCCAGGTTAAGATTTTAATTGTCCACTTCAATCTTTTAATTTTTTTAATGAGGTGAGTAACACCTGTTTGTTCTCTTACCCATATATTGTGTTTTCCATCTCTTCTTGTAACTCCCAACATGCTTCTCTCCATACTTATTTGAATGGTCTGAAGTCTCTATTGCTCTTCTATTAAGTGGCCAAGTCTCAAATCCATAAGTAAGAACTGGTAAAACACATTTATTAAAAACCTTCCTTTTCAAACACATAGGCATTCAAGTTATTTCTACCAAAAGTTCTCCAACAAAGTTTAATTCTATGGTTAATTTCATCCATTATGTTTTCATCTGTATTAATAATATGGCCAAGGTATTTGTAACTGTTAACTTCTTCTAATTCATCATAATCCAATCTTTATTTTCATATTTTGAGAAAATCCATTAAACATTACTTTAGTCTTTTTAACATTTATCTTTAGTCCTACTTTCCTACTTTCATCTACAATTCCAGCAACATTTCCTGCAGCTCTAAAGCATTATTTGCAAAACAATTACATCATCTGCAAATTCTAAATGACTTAAATAATCTCCATTTACTTTCACTCCTTTAGCTTCCCATTTTAATCCACAAAATACTTCTTGCAGCACTTCTGTAAACAGTTTTGGAGATATGGAATCACCCTGTCTTACACCCTTCTCAATATTGACTTTCCTAGTATCATTATGTAACTAATTGACTACCAAAGTATTATTCACAATTTTTCCATGCCCAACATGGTTTGGCATTGTGGAATAATGACAGACTCTAGAACTCAAGATTCATAAATCACAAAAACAATTCTGTCATCTTTATTGCTCAAACTTTTTGTAAACTCATCTTCTTTTTTTTCTTCTGCTCCTTCTTCTTCTACTTATTATTATTAATATTATTTCTGCATGATTGTGTGAGAAAAAATAATATTACTGAGGGTGAAAACTATGAGGTAGTTAAGCTATAAACTGATATTAAATATATGCTATTTTCCTAGTTTCAATTTTGTTTTCCATTTTCGTGATAATAGTTTTTGAAATAATTTATAAGCTGGCTTATAAAGTATAATTATTTAATATTTTTATGTAAAATAGTAGAATATATAAATTCTAAAAAGAATATGTTGCCGAAAATGTTTCTAACATTGACTAAGAAAAGGTTTATTCTGTATGTTTATTTATTATAGTACATGAGCACATTTTCGGCTGGAAAATCTGCCCTTTTCAGCCAAAAACATGTTCAGCTACTGTTAATAAATAAAGATACACAATAAATCTTTTTTTAGCCAGTGTTAGAAACGTTTTTGGCAACTAATTACAAACAAGGTAAGAAAAAGGATAGCAGCTTCAAATATTGCATAAAGAAAATATGGTACAAAATTATTATTATGATAACTGCGTTCTTAAATGATGTATTATGTAGTAAAATAATCATTTATACCATATTGATACTCTTACTAATATCTGCTATTATTTTTTATTTTATTAAAATAATTTTTTTTTTTTTTAAATTTATTTTGATCATCTTTCTTTTCTTCTTTGCATCAGCAATATTAGTATACCAAATTAAACTTCATTCTTTGAAATTTGTGATAATTGGATATCAATTTATTAGTTACACATGTAAAAGTTAATTAATGTGTGAGAAATAGCTAGTATTATGGAACATAAAAATACATAGTGAGGATAGAGTCCACATGTGATAAGTATGGTGCTATGCTTTTAAAATTATAATGGGCACTCATAATAAATTTAAATTATAATCATTGGACTACTGTTGGGTTGATGAGTAGGAAAATTGTATAAGAAGTTGAGTACCAATCATTTTCATTAGCAATGACATATGATGGAGATATCATCAAAGTTAGTATTTACATACCTGTTTCATATATAAATTATTATCAATAAACTAGAGGTAACTGATATTAATTTTGAGTTTCACACTCTTCAGGTTAATCAATCCTTACTTGTCTTTGCAATGTATTATTTTTTATTTAAATACCCACATTATGTTACATTATATATGAAATTTACATGTAATTAAATTTGGAGAGGTGTTGTCCCCAATTATCCTACATAATACAGCTAAGCTACCAATGTTCTATTAAAAAATTAATAATATGCATTTCAAAAATAATGTCCTTTGTTAGCTGTCTTAGAAATGCCATAATTGATAAAAAATAGAAATCACTTGTTTTATTATAATACTGTCCTGCCAATTGATTTGTTGTGAAAATAAATATTTAGCACGACTGTCATTTTCTAGAAATTAACTATTCCAATATTACTACACATATCAGCAAACAGTGTTTAATTATTCTTAAAATGCTTATATAATGAATAGTGATTTGTCAATTTTTTTTATGTAGTATGGCAACCATAATAGATGTATAATGCATGATGATTGGTTAGATTTAATTACATGTAATAGTTTGTATATATATAAATTATAACTTTTTGGGCTATACCGTGTATTATTTTCCATTAAACACTGATATTTCAATGGAATAGCAACCACCATTATCAAGGTTAACTTTTGAAAGAAAAACCGTTAGATCTTAACAAATAACGTGACTGTGTGCGAGATGAGAAATGAGATTCAAGTTCAGCATTCACAACATGAGGCTTATCAAAATGTTTATTTCCCTCAGTATTTTTACCTATTAATTTTAAGTTAATATTGGATAAAATGAGAGGTTTCCACATAGCTGGAATACATTGTGCTTCATCAGTTCTATTTAAACCAGTAGGTCTCTTTAATATTTCAATTGACTCTCTCATGGTTCTTAAATCATATCTTTCCAAATTAGCAAGTATTTTTGTATTGTCAAAATTAGGTTTGTGACCAGTTTCTAAATAATGGGAAATAAAAACTGATGTGCTAATTTTTTGATGAAAAGCATTTTTATGTTCCTTAATTCTGACATTAATTCATCTATTAGACTGACCCACATAGCCTCTTGAGCATTGGAAACATGGAATTTCATAAAACTCCCTGGTGTTCCAAAAATATTCTGTCGTTAGGTTTATACAAAAAATCACTAATTTTTTTGCCAGTAGAAAAAGTGGTCTTTATATTAAAACAAGAGAGTCTTCTACTGATTTTATCAATAACCCCCCTAATGTAAGGCAAAATTACTCTATTAAAAGAGGAATTATCAATTCTATCCTCTTTTTTCTTTTTAGTATTAATGTTATATAAAGCCCTACATATGATGCTTTTATTATAATCCTTAGAAAGCAGAATACTTTTTGTAAGTTCTATTTCTTGAGAAAAATGTTCTTTATCAGATAAATTATAAGCTCTAGTGAAAAGCTTTTTAGCTACAGAAAAAAATTTGTGCAGGATCATGATGAGAATTAAAATTAAGATATCTATTTGTATGAGTGGATTTTCTGTAAACTGATATTGACAATGTTTCATCATATTTTCTTGCAATTAAAACATCTAGAAAAGAAAGTGATCTGTTATTTTCCACTTCCATAGTAAATTTAATATTTGGATGCCAATTATTTATAAAAGCAAGAAAAGAATTTAAAGAATCAATTCCATGAGGCCATATGACAAAAGTATCATCCACATATCTAAGCCAAATAGAAGGTTTTTTAGTAGCTGCACATAATACTTGACTTTCAAAATTGTCCATGAAAAGATCAGCAATGACAGGTAACAGTGGGGATCCCATAGAAAGTCCTTTAATTTGTTTAAACAGTTGAGAATTATAAACAAAAAATGTATTTTCAAGGCAATGCTTTGCTAATGGAATAATAAAATCAGGTAAATCATTGTACTGAACTATTATATTTAATGCTTCTTCAACAGGAATATTAGTAAACATAGAAGAAACATCAAAACTAACCAATAAATCAGTTCTAGTTAGTTTTAAGTAAAAATCAGTTTCAGTTAGTTTTAAGTAACTTAAAACTAATTGGAACTGATTTATTGGTTAGTTTTGATGTTTCTTCTATGTTTACTAATATTCCTGTTGAAGAAGCATTAAATATAATAGCTCAGTACAATGATTTACCTGATTTTAGTATTCCATTAGCAAAGCATTGCCTTGAAAATACATTTTTTGTTTATAATTCTCAACTGTTTAAACAAATTAAAGGACTTTCTATGGGATCCCCACTGTTACCTGTCATTGCTGATCTTTTCATGGACAATTTTAAAAGTCAAGTATTATGTGCAGCTACTAAAAAACCTTCTATTTGGCTTAGATATGTGGATGATACTTTTGTCATATGGCCTCATGGAATTAATTCTTAAATTCTTTTCTTGCTTTTATAAATAATTGGCATCCAAATATTAAATTTACTACGGAAGTGGAAAATAACAGATCACTTTCTTTTCTAGATGTTTTAATTGCAAGAAAATGTGATGAAACATTGTCAATATCAGTTTACAGAAAATCCACTCATACAAATAGATATCTTAATTTTAATTCTCATCATGATCCTGCACAAATTTTTTCTGTAGCTAAAAAGCTTTTCACTAGAGCTTATAATTTATCTGATAAAGAACATCTTTCTCAAGAAATAGAACTTACAAAAAGTATTCTGCTTTCTAATGATTATAATAAAAACATCATATGTAGGGCTTTATATAACATTAATACTAAAAAAAAGAGGATAGAATTGATAATTCCTCTTTTAGTAGAGTAATTTTGCCTTACATTAGGGGGGGGGGGTTATTGATAAAATCAGTAGAAGACTATCTTGTTTTAATATAAAGACTACTTTTTCTACTGGCAAAAAAATTGGTGATTTTTTGTATAAACCTAAAGACAGAATATTTTTGGAACACCAAGAAGTTTATGAAATTCCATGTTTCCAATGCTCAAGAGGCTATGTGGGTCAGTCTAATAGACGAATTAATGTCAGAATTAAGGAACATAAAAATGCTTTTCATCAAAAAATTAGCACATCAGTTTTTATTTCCCATTATTTAGAAACTGGTCACAAACCTAATTTTGTCAATACAAAAATACTTGCTAATTTGGAAAGATATGATTTAAGAACCATGAGAGAGTCAATTGAAATATTAAAGAGACCTACTGGTTTAAATAGAACTGATGAAGCACAATGTATTCCAGCTATGTGGAAACCTCTCTTTTTATCCAATATTAACTTAAAATTAACAGGTAAAAATACTGAGGAAAATAAACATTTTGATAAGCCTCATATTGTGAATGCTGAACTTGAATCTCATTTCTCATCTCGCACACAGTCACGTTATTTGTTAAGATCTAACGGTTTTTCTTTCAAAAGTTAACCTTGATAATGGCGGTTGCTATTCCATCGAAATATCGGTGTTTAATGGAAAACAATACATGGTATAGCCCAAAAAGTTATAATTTATCTACGTCATATAACCGTGAAAACATTAAGTATAACATTATATATATATATATATATATTTAAAGACATGGATAGTGTCTATAGTAAACTTAGTGTAATTATAAGGGACTCAGTTTTCAAGCTCCTTACAGATATTCATAGCATCATATACAACTGGTACTCATGACCACATACATGTGAAAAAAGATAAATGATCTTTGATAGATATATTTTGTGCTGAACCAACATTCATCAGTTGATCCAGATTACCATTTCTCCCAAATGAATATACAATCAGTGCTCAGTTTATATTAAGATAGCAAATATTTCAACCTTAATGGACAAGCTTCAATATTCTCCACCTTCCAAATCTTCAGCCATCGACATGTTTGAAAATCTGAGGATGGAATGCTGAAAGCCCTTGTATGCCAATATTAGTATCATACCCTTGTTGACTTTAAGTCAGCCTGATCCTTCACATATAGGATCTTAATAGGTCCATTTAAATATACAGAATAGGGGTAGACAGAATACAGGCTGGATATGTACTATTTAAATACATGTGTATTAAGATTCTATATATGTGAGCAGTCAGGGTGACTTCTTTTTAACATAAATGTGACAATAATATTGCCATCAACAAAAGCTTTGACTGTTCCATCCTCAGATTTTCAATGATATGGATGGCTGAAAAGTTGGAGGGTGGAGAAGATTGAAGCTTGTCCATTAAAGTTGGAAAGTTTGCTATCTTAATATAAGCTGAGCACTGATTTTATATATATTTGAGAGATATTGATCTGGACCAAATGATGAGTGCTGGTTTAACACAAAATACATATATTGGAGATCATTTATCTTTTCCACATATCATATGTATCAATTGTATAAGATGGTGTGGATAGGTGTGAGGGAGCTTGAAAGTCTGAATTATATATATATATAGTCTACTAAAAACGGGGAAAAAATTAAAATTATAAAAAATTATCAGTGGAAGTAAGTAAATCTTTACCTTTAGAGTAATCTATACCCCCATACAACAAATCAAGGCAATTATTAATCATTTAATAGTCAACAGAACAAAGAAGTCAAGCATTGGTGGGCCGGAAGTTAGCACAGCTGTCTTACAAGCAGTTGTCCCAGATTGGAGGGTTCGCTTCCCGGCCGATGCTATGACACATGGAAAAAAAAAAATAGAACAAAGAATAAATTGAATTTTGAATTAGTCTATTAAAAAAAATCCAATAATGAGATGTTTCAAAATACAGTCCAACTGGAGAATTTCATACAGTAATTAGATTTATAGCTAACCCAAACTATCTTGTTGGTTGCTTAAAATGTGTAGTAATTAGACGTTTCAAATTTAGCTTACGTCAGTATATAATTTTGTCACATTCAATTGTTTGGCTATTAAAAAGTTTGTATTTACGTCACTGTAATCTATGCATATATATAAAATCAAAACTGAGTTCAAAATTTTAATTATCACCTATGATATTTTTCTTACAATTATAAATTAAAAAATTAATTAGTAAATTATTTTTATAGTAATAAAGGTTAAACTTTTAAGACGATTTATTCTTAATTAAATTCGATAATTTAATAATTATATAAAAATCAAGCAAAATATTAAAATAAATTAATATAAAGTTAATTAAGGGAACTTATTAAATTTAAATCATTAGAAAAACACTATTTACTTATAACAATTAAAAATTACAATCAATCATTGATTTATTTTATATATTAGATATATTTAAAACTTTTAATTCACATATTCTATAATATATGAATAAAAACAACTGAAGAAGGTCAACGATTCATGATGCATTTCATGCTGAACCGGCACTCTTCAGTTGGCTCAGGTCACAATCTCTTACATATCTTCATCATTTGTTCAGTATCTAACAATAACTTTCAATTCATATGTTGGACGAATGTGTGTGGAGGCATTATATATGGAATAAAAGATGAAATGATTTATTATTCAGATTTCTGTTAAATTGAAAACATACATTATTTTTAACTAGGATTTAAAATATATATCATGATGAGAAATTATATAACAATCTCTCGTTTTAATAATGATTAGTAATAATCATTAATTTATTTATCTGAAGATGATGGTGTCAAAGATGTGAATATAGAAAGTTTCACACTTATAAATCAAATTGTAATAATTTGATATTAATAAACACAACAAATAATGAAGGCATTTAGTCAAATAAACTGTGCTATATTAGCAAGAAGAGCATCTTGGAATCATTTATCTTTTTCATATATTTTTATTTACACATGTCAAGATTGCATGATAAAGTGGACATTTTAAGTATATCTAGAAGAAAGCACTACATATGGAAAAAGAAAACAGATGCTGGATTAAAAGGCAGATGAGGATTAAAGTTTATACCTGGGTTAGGGATAATCTTTAGTTTAATAAATGATTAATAATAATCATTACTGCATTTATCTGAAATAGATAATGTCAATTTTACAGGTGTAGGAAATTTATCACTTGTATAATAATTATTAATGTATTTATCTAAAGTGGATAATATCAAAGTTGTGGGAACAGGAAATTTTCTACTTGTAAATCACACATACATCAGTACATGTAAAATAGTTATTTTATCTACTCACCAAGACCAATCTAATTTAAGCATACAATTATTGTTCAGTAAAGTAATATCTCACTATAATTAGTTAGAAGATAAAAAAAAATGTAAAAAATAAAACATAATTGCTTACTATCTGGTGAGTATTATCCTTTTCTTTCTTTAAAGAATGAATGTGAAGCTCTTTGTTCTGTAATGACTATTTATTAAAGACTGTATATATATATATATATATATATATATATATATATTGTAATGGTCATTCAATCCATCTCTGATCACAGAGGACGCCACCAGATTACATATATGGGATAAAAGAATAGATTTATTAATAAAGAATAGGGAGTTAGAGAGATGGAGAAATAGTATGGAGAGTAAAAAGAGTTTAAATATATATAGAAATAAACAGAATATTCGGTGTGAGCTAATATATGATAATAGTAAGGAAAGTAGTTTATTATTTAAGGCTCGAACGGGATCTTTAGCTACTAGAGAATATACATGTAAATGAAAGCAATACGTAAACTGAACGAATATATC
>JAQFVV010002359.1:0-27909 GCA_028023455.1 Epiperipatus broadwayi | reverse complement strand
TATTTATTAATTCCATGTTCAGTTCAATGAAGATATGGATTACAATAATAAATTTAAGATCATCACATTTAAAAAGCTGAAGAACATACATACCAAATAGTTTTACAATTTTATCATTGTATTTTCAGACAATGGTAGAAAGTCTAGGTCTCACTTTTACATTATAAAAAATAATTATAAATATGCAACTTTTTTCGATGCTTATAGTGAAGCTATAATTATATTATAATGTGTAATAGGTCTGCTTAGCGCCGAGATTTAATGTTCGAATCTCATACTCATAGCTTTGTGAATGAAGACTGTTGTGATTTACTGTACACATATGCAAATGAGTTTGAATTTTTAATTAGTTAGTCCATTGTTTGGAGAGAGCAAAGCTATGAGTATGAGATTCTAACATTAAATCTCGAAAGTGCTAAGCAGACCTATTACACATTATAGTATAATTATAGCTTCACTAACGCATGCGAAAAGTCAGTATATTTATAATTATCGAATTTTTACTAGTGAAGAGAAAAACAATTTATTATAAAAAAAAAGTAAGACTATAGATAAATGCTAAAAAGACTAATTATGTTCACTGGCTTTCTTGAAAAGGAAAAAATAAATAATGATAATAATTAAAAAAGGTAACAACTATAAGTACTTTAGTGTCCATTACTAATACAGTTGGAAATATAATAAATGAAATTAATCATAGAATTAAACTTGGATGAAGCAGTTGAACATGTCTAAGTGTTTTCTAGTGCTTATGTATGAATCTGAGTTTTCTAAATTTAATAACTACATAACATTGAGATCAAAATTCAATATCTGGACAAGATAATAAATGAATATCATTAACATCAGTGAGAAAGTAAAAGGATAAAATTGAATTAGGCTATATATATATATATATTTGCTAAAAATAATAATCGATGAAACAATTAAAGTTTTAAACTAGATTACAAGATTGTAAAAGACTTAGCAAAAAACCACACATGAGATGAATGGATAGAGAAGCTTGGTGAAACAATGTGAAAAAGAAAATTTATGGATAGGTATACATGGATTAAATTTGGAAAGATCTTCACCTTGCAGTGAACTGATAAAAGTTGAAAATAATGGTGATACTTTTTTTTTATACTTCCATATTTTTCACTCAATATTTCTCTCTCTTTTTTTTAAATATTTGTCATTTCTTCTTGTACAGTATTTAATTCAAAGTAAATCTTTAATAATTTTAATCTTAGAAACAACAAAAAGATTGTTTAAATTATTTTTTAATGAGATTACATTTGGAAAAAGAAAAAATCCTAAAATCTCTCTGATTAGATTCTTACATATCAGAAAACATAATTAATATATATATATTGCTTATAACACTTCTTTCATATACACTTCAATGCAAACAAATTTTCTTAAAAACTTCTTTATTTTCCTTACAGTTTCTACTGTCCAGCAGTCTTCATCAGAGCTCTATGCTTCTTTCTGCTTATTTGTTTGCATTGAAGTGTATATGAAAGAAGTGTTATAAGCAATATATATATATGAATATATAAAGATATCAAAGAAAGTGAAAGAGAAGAATAAGAGAAAACATAATAAAAAAAAAGGAAAAGTCATTAGAAAATCATTAAAATGTGAATTATAATGAAGAAATCAAATTAAATGCTAACACTGAAAATATTATATACACAAATAGTTATCACTTGGGAGATGATGTAACTTTTGAGAATTGGAAGTAAGATAATTGGGTCAGTAATTCAGAGATCTTTAGCTCTAGAGTCCTGCACACGTCCATACAGGACATTTAAAATACTGAAATGTACAAAAATATGAATAATACATATTCCATATTAAATACAAAAAAAAAAATTAAAACAGAAAAGTTAGTTTAGAATTTTTCTACTAAAAAAATTAGGTAGAAAATGTGATAATAAAATATAGAAGGTATATAGTAAATTAACTTGCAAAAGTAATTTTCTAGTTTAAAAAAAACAAAAACAAAACAAAAGCAAAATAAACATACCATGTATAATGGTCAGCAAAAATATAAATTCACAACAATGAGTCATTAAACGAAATAAATAATTAACATTCAAGCATTATAAATAATAGATTGACTTCCACTCTAGAAACTTCAGTTCTCAATTGTGTCACTTAACCACTAAGCTAAAATATATCCAAACTCTTAGACTTTTAATTCTGGAAATATTGTCATCACTATAATGGATCTAATGTAATCTGATCCAATAAAATTATTATGTTTTAGAAATTAGTTACAGACTTCATATTTATATAAAATGATTTTAAAAAAAAGAATAATTTACTTACGGCGGTGTCATCATGTCTTGCATGCTCATACGAATCAACAAATGCATGAATAACATCCATGGATAATTTATTTAGAGGACCATCATGTAAACTAAGAAGAAAAGAGCGGATATGAGACCAGGTTTTTCGATAAATAGATAAATCATAATCTAAATATTAATTCACCATCTTCAAAATGAAAAAAGATAAAAATAAAACAAAGAAACTTCTAATTATAAAAATAATCTTTAATTTACATTTCTAAATTCATTTATTTTATATTAAATCTAAATTAATAATGGTAAAAAGTTAAAGTTATCCATAAAACTTTAATTTTTATTTTTAATAATTTAAAACAACCCAAATTCTATTCTTTTGTTATTCATTTAGTTTTAATATGTTAGATAAATAACTTTTCATAATCTCCAGACTAAAAGTCATATAAATAATTTATAAGATATTTTAAAAGTTGGCTGAATTTCCCCCTATATTATAATTCTTCATTATTTTGTAAATTCCTCTTCTGAAAAATAGCATTAACAATTATGACATCCTATAATTAACCATAATGATGATGATAATTAATTATGTGTACTGATTTCTCACAAAAATTTTTGATCATTTTGTTTATAAAAAAATTTATGTGTGCAAATTTCAAGAGTTATGATGAAACCAAAAAAAAAGGTATAATGAATATTTAATTTTTTTAAAAAATACAGAAATAAACAAACATACTTAATATAGAACATAAAAAAAATATTTTTTTCTCTTCCTGATCTTGACAATGACCCCGTTCATTGAGCTATTCACATTTTCATACCAGAATTCCACAATCCTGTTTTAAGTCCTTTCATTATACAAAATAAAAGCCAATTTGTAAATGACTTTATTTGACAATGAGATCATTAGAGGGCACTTTAATGCTGTCAGATAGAAAGTTAAATAATTATAAACGATAGCAGTAACATCAGTTTTATATAAGAGTTTTTCCATATAGGTGGCTGGAAGAGTTGCCAAAATGGATGGAAGAAAATAATGTAATGGGGGAAATGCAAGGAGGTTTTAGGTCAGATAGCGTATAGGGAGATAGTTTATTTGTAGTTACACAACTTATAGATATGAATAGGAATTCAGGTAGATAGTTATATATGAGTTTTATAGATATAGAGAAGGCATATGATAGAGTGAATAGAAATAGATTATGGATAAGTTTAGCAAATCTGGGAATGGATGAAGCTTTAGTGGGTGTTAATTAAGAAATTATATGAAAATAATTACTATACATATCAATTAGGGGATA
Organism: Epiperipatus broadwayi; assembly: GCA_028023455.1. Classification (NCBI taxonomy): domain Eukaryota; kingdom Metazoa; phylum Onychophora; class Udeonychophora; order Euonychophora; family Peripatidae; genus Epiperipatus; species Epiperipatus broadwayi. The sequence continues at coordinate 24,314 of JAQFVV010002359.1, read as the reverse complement.
TAGAATCAGTTAAAGTTAAAAATGGGGTGGGACTGAGGCAAGGATGCCCTATGTCACCTATTTTGTTTGTGTTGTATTTGAGTGAAATGGAGAGAGCAATAGAAAGACTAGGAAGAGGGATAGAGAAACCATTAATGGGTGGCAAGGGAGTATATATTTTACCAGGTCTTTTTTTTGCGGATGATATTTTTTTGTGTGCAGAAAGATGACAAGATATGGAAGTTATGCTGAGGACATGTGCAAGTGTGGGTAAAGAGATGGGGATTAAATTTAGTGAAGAAAAATCAAATATAATGGTGATTAATAACGGGGAAAGAGAAGATGTAGAATTTTTATTGGGGGATATAAAGTTAAGTGTGGTGGATAGATATAGTTATTTGGGAATCATCTTAAATAATCAGGAAAATTGTTTGGTTGAATGGGAGAAAAAATTGATAAATGAAGCAAAGAAAAGAAAGGGATTGATAAAGAAATTAACAGTGTTTTCATATAATAAATATGATGTAGCTAGAATTGTATGGAAGGGAGTGGCAGTAGCAGGGTTAACATATGGCAATGATGCGTTATGTGTTAGTAAAGGGTATTAGATGACTTAGAAAAAGTACAAAGAGAAGTAGGAAGACATGCATTAGATGCAGAAGTGTGGACAGCAAAGAAGGCAATTCAAGGAGAAATGGGATGGTCAAGTTTTTATATGAGGGATGCAAAAAGCAAAATAAAAATGTTCGGTAGATTGCAGTTTAGGGATAATAAAAGAATAGCCAAAATAGTATTTAATTGGGTTACAAGTAAAACGGCAGGCAACAAGATGGGTGAGAAAGGTAATGCAGTATGCAGAAGATTTGGATAAAGAATTTATATCAGTATACTTGTACAAAGGTGGGATGATTGTGTTAGGAGAATTATTAAGTGTTATAGTGGTAAGGAATGGGATAGCAGAATAGATGCATTAATAAAGAATAGGGAGTTGGAGAGATGGAGAACTAGTATGGAGAGTAAAAAGAGTTTAAATATATATAGAAGTAAATGGAACACTGGGTGTGAGTTAATATATGATAATAGTAAGGAAAGTAGTTTCTTGTTTAAGGCTCAAACGGGATCTTTAGCAACAAGGAATATACACGTAAATGGAAAAATATGGGTGATTTAGTCTGCAAGTTGTGTAAGGAAGGCATAGAAAATATTAGGCATCTGTACTTCAATGCAAATGCTTGGAAGCAGAAAGGGTACAAATAATGAAGTTATGATTATACAGAAAGTGAGTTATTGGTTTTTATGCTGGGTTTGGGAAAAGATAAGGGGGGATTTAGATATGAAGGTCATGGAGTTGACAAAGATTATGTTGTGGAAATGATATGGAGCAGATTATGGGAAAACTTAGGGTGGACAATGGAAAAGGAAGGTGAAGTGGCTAACAGGTTTCTCTAGGCATAGCTGCTGAGAGATTCCTGGCTCCATTTAAGGAGAAGTCACAGTGCTTCACATCACATATTTTAAAATATAGCTCTTTAATATAAAAAATTATATAATTATTATATGAATATTTGACTCAATTATTGAGATTTACATAAAATAAAGTTGATGAGATTTCTATTTGAAATATATATATATATTTTCTTATTAATTATGTAAAAAAGCAAACAACACATTAATGATTGTACATTTTATCACTTTCAAAATTAGGAATGTCACTGATGCTAGATATTTTAAGCAAATTTATAACTATTCAGTATCAATTATTAATATCCAGTAACCAATTATTTATATTTTTTGACACATTATGAAATATGAATAGTGATTGTATTGAATAATTGACAAGATTATAGTTTTTCATAGCATAATTTTAAAAAGATAGTTATCATGTTTTAGTATCATTTAAGAAATAACTGACAAAAAAAATAATTGAATGACAGAAAATATTTACATACAAAATAGATCTTAAAATCATTCCTTCATTGATTGTTTTAGTGTATGATATTAGCATTGTTTTATTATTATATACTTCTAATATATTCATTAAATACCTTAACTGTAGCTGAATAATAGGAGATTTATCAGATGCTTCATGTCATTATACATATTTTTAAATTCACTATTTTTCAATTTTGACCTACTTGGCAAATAAGCCTATTTTGACTAAATATAGTTCACTTCAAGCTTTTTCTAACTCCATCAAATCTGCATAACACATCACACCTTATATATATATGGAAAGTATATCTTTAATGGATTTCTAATCTTGGAAAATAAATAATTACTGTTAATAAAAAGCAACAATTATTTTTCTGGCTGAATCTCTTTGTCCAATAATTAGTAAATATTCTATAAAATTAAAAGGAATAATGTAAATTAACATAATTATTTAATTTATTATTAAGAAATAATTTTATTATAACATTTTACCACTTATTTAGTGCAAAAATAATACAAAAATCAAAACATCTTTATATAACAACAATAATTGCATATATTGTTGTTATATAAAGATATTCTTTGATTTATTCCATTATTTTTGCACTAAATAAGTAGTTATGTTCTAATAATTACTTCTTAATAATAATAATTTTATTATAACATTTTACCGTAATTATTTAACAATAATTGCATATAGTCAAGCGTTAGTGGCTGAGTGGATAGCACAGCTGCCTTGCAAGCAGTTGTCCTGGGGTTTGCTTCCCGGCTTTGACGTTTTGACACATAAAAAAATAAATAAATGCATATATATATAATAACAAGATAGTTCCAACATATTAAAAAGGGCAAAAAATCATTGCAAAAAGAACTTTTATGTATATATGTAAAATAAATAAAATGTCCGTTAATTAAAAAACAAAATTGCCAATTATAATTGAAATAATAAAATTTAACCCGCTTTACAAATCCTTAAAATCCGGTTCAGGAAGTACTTTCGGTTAATTTTTTAAACCGCCTCAACTGCCATTAAATTAAAAAACAAACAAAGCGAAAGCAAATGTCATCAATTCAAATCCCACTAATCTCGTATTTTAATGTTAGCAGCTTGTCTATTTATTAAATGTATTTTATTCCTATTTATAAAAATTGCCTCTTTAATTTTTCTTTTATTATGGTTTCTCTCTTCATGAAGAATTTTCACATTTTCAAAATCAAATTTAAATTTATATTTACATGTTTTTTCATGATCAAAGAAAACTGAAGGAGACATTAAATCACCATTATTTTTACTTTTTACATGCTTATATAACAATTCCTATGCTCCCTCAATCTCTTCTCAATACTGCACCTAGATTCACCTATATATATATATACACCCACACAATTATCGCTAAGTATATAAAAAGATATTTTATATTATGTCATATGATTTATTTAATATATGAAAAAGCAGCACAATGGGTTAAATCCCTTTCCATTTTTGATGCATTTTGTTAAATATTCTTCACAATTTGATAATACTCAGAAAATATCTTGATCTTTCAATGCTTTATCACTATCAGTCAAATGGGCTTTACAAAAGCTATAAATCTAATGCCAAAAAATCTAATGCTCATTATTTTATCTGATAATTTCTCTTAATATATGGAGATCATGTACTATATTACTATACCCACCGTATTTTTTAAGCCCTTCATATTCTTTTAGTTGATTTGAATTCAATAATTTTCTATATACAATTATAAGCTCTGGTAATTCTTAATATCTTCTTTTTCATCTTTATTACATATCAACATCACCAGTGCATTCTTCCAATTATCTCATATAATTTTATGAATTTCTTTGCTTGCGTATTTTAAAATATCTATAGTTCATTCTTCATAAATTTAATTGCATACCTCATCTCTTTAATTTAAAATATTTGGTATTTCAATAAATATTATTATAATTATGAAGATTACTTGAGTTTATTTTTATTACTACATAATTCTTTGTAGAATTCTTCCACATACTTCATGATATCATGTGTTTTTTTAATAACAGGACCATATTTTTTTAAATTTAAAAACACACACCCTACATAACAACTGTAATTTTAATTTTTTTCTTTATGTTTTTGCATGAAGAAACAGGGTAAGTAATAATTATTAAATAAGATGATTTTGTAAAATAATACTGTGACTGCAATCTTTGATCACACACACAACTTTAAAAAAACAAAAGACTTGTATATTAATAATAGATATGAGCAAAAAGTTTAGACTTTGTGGCTAATTATTCCAATGTATAAATATATAAAATGCGCTAAAACATACGAACACACAAATCTAAAGACAAATAAATCTTAGTATAGATTGATACAAACTAAATATATGTATCCAAGTATGTGGCTAAGTGCTTTCGAGGGCCGAGGTTCTCATATTCATAGTCATATTGTAAATAAATTAGTTAAGAGTGATGCAAATTTATGCAAATGAGGTAGTTAAATATTCCATTTCCTGGAGATCTTATAACAAGAGTCTTTTCTTTTTATAGAGTTGTTATCTTTAGTGATAAAGTAAGCTTCCTTTATCTTTCTCTTAAGATCGTGTCGCTCTCTGCAACAACCACTGGGTCTTTATGTTGGCAATCATGATCAGCTGAGCTGCGGTGCTGGGCAAAAACTGAACCATAAGAAGTATCTGTTAGGGCTTTATTGTAGGAGTATGTATGTATGTTGGGATAGCCAAGTGGACAGAGAGGTTCCTGGTCTCACCATAATATGATGCCATACAGTGTGTTTCAGGGCAGGCAATACTATAGACTACCTGAGGTATCAGCGAGGGTGGTAAGCTGTTTTTGGTTTAATTAATATGTTGGAATTGGGAGGGGAGGTGAAAGCATGAATGATACTTATTATTGAATATGTTATGAAATTTTTTTATACACATTAGGCAGATAACAGAGTAGAAGTCTTTGTTTGTCTGTGTTAGTGGTGTGGTTATTTATTTTGGAGTAAAATTACCTTATTTTCTTGTCGATTAAATTAGGACTAAAACCAACCTTTATTACATCATTTCTATATGACACTAGGTTAGTTTTTTTGTCTGCTTCAAACTTACAAAGATGCATATTTCTATAGAAAAAGGAAGTTAAGCTGGAGAGTTTGTGGTTAGTTGGTGAATTGAAGAGGTGATGAGAGGGCTCTAACCTCAAGGGATTTGACAAGCATCCTATAATTAAGATGTGTGTGTTCTCACTGAATATGCATATCCAGGTATTTGTCTTGTTTGTAACTGTTTTAATGTTCTATGTTGAAGGGAAGGCCTGTACTGTTTGGGAGTTCAGTTTTAATTTGTAGGATAACTGCCGTGGGGGCTGCCATGAAAAGCTAATCAACATATCTAGTGTAGACAGTGAGTAGATTAGTGTCATGATATTTTGGAATGATTTGTTTTTCAAAGTGATTTAATACTATGCTCGAGATGATGCCGCCCAAATTAAAATTTTCTATAAGATTTGTATCATTTTTAACAAAATTAAAATACTTTTAACAAAAATTTAGTTACCAAACATGTAATAAAATGTTTTTTAGAAAATAATAATGCTCGTAAATTATTATTACAGTGATATAGATTCTTGGCTATCATTTACATTGCATTTTTATAGAATGACCTATCATTTATTTGGTTTTTCGTATTTATTCCATTTCATTGCTAGTCAGTCTCTTATTCTCTGACTTTTCTAATGAATAATATCTTCTCTCATGACATGAGTAAAAGAGACCATTACAATTGGTCATTTACTTCAAATCTAATCTGATTAAGTTTCCACTTACTTGTTTTCTTTTCCTTGCGGTCCATGGAATTTTCTAAAAAATTCTTTATCAATATCACAGTTTAAAAGCATTGATAATCTTTTCAATCATTTTTAATCTCCAACTTTTAAATCCATAAAAACACCATATGTTGGATATAATTTTGACGTTTAAAGATAGGTTTCTATATCCAAAAATATTTACCCAAATTTTTTTTATTACAACTCTGTTCAGTGATAAACTATAATAAATCACTTGATTTCTGGATCTTTTGTTGTTGATAAATGATCAAGAATGCAAGAATTACTGACCTCTTCTATGTTTTCATTTCAATTTTGATGTCAGTTACTGATCTTGACATCATATTCTTCATAAAATATGAACAGTATATATAATTTAAAACCAATTTCTAATAAAAATACAAACAGAATAAAGTAAAAGTCATTCATAATTTATAAACAAGAATTTGTCTGAAATTTCTTCAATTAATTTACTGAAATGATCTTAATTATAAGTTTAAAAACTAAATATGGATAAAAAAAATACAGAATACATAAATGGTTAATAATTTCATTCATCAAGTATAGTATAAAACTCATCTCTAATTTATAGCACACAAATCATTATATCCATAAAGATACACTTTTCATTTTATAATCAGCCATTCTTGATGTTTAATTTCAGAAACTCAACAAATATGCATATATTATTATCAATTTATTTTTGATGAGTCTCTAAGGTTAAACTCCAAGATAAAATAAGTGTCATATGAAAACAGATAGCTGTTTATGTAAACTTCTTTGACATCCACAATTTGTGTAATATAGATTCAATTGGTAGCAATTTACTTGGCCATTCAATTTTCTCATTGTTTCTTTACAGCATTGCATCTATGTCATGAAATAATTCTGGAATAACTAATGCATAAATTAAATATTCCAGTTTAAGTATCTAAAATATAGGTTCATAAATAGTTAAAAAATAAATTAAGAAAATCAAATATAAAAATAAAACATTTTCCTGCTGTTAGAAGAAATACTTTTTTTATATACTTTTTTAGAAATTAATTTAAAAATAAACTTCATGTTCTGCATTAATATTGTTAAAATGTTTTTATTTGAAAAAGAAATGTAAAAATTATACTGGGAGTTGTTCATTTAAATTGTTTTGTTTTTTTAATTTTTAAAAAAGTAAAAATACACCTCTTTACGTTCTTCTTTACATCTTGAATTGTTTATGAAAACTAAAGGAGAGTTTGGAGCAATTTTGCATCATCTATCAATGTTGAACTGCCAAATTATTTGGTCCATACAAAGTGGAGGTGTTTTTTATTAGGGGAGGAATTCAAATAAGTAAGAAATGTTTTATTTTAATTTTCTTTTAATTTGTTGTTGTTTCAAAATCAGACATTCATTTTTATTTGGATTATTTTATTTTAATTTGTATTGAATGTAAATGATAATTATTATTTTCATAAAAGTTACCAACATTTACAGTTGATCGTATCCCCGCCTCCATCATGCACATCTCACTTTTTAAAAAGCAAATAAGAAAGAAATTTTAAAATTTGTCAAGACACAAATAATAAGAATAAGAATTCCAAACAAATTTGTCAATTATAAAAAAAAAAAAAAGGTTGTTTGAAATTATACATAAATTTATTTGGAAAAATCAATTTAGATAGTATTATGAGAAATTCAAATCAACCTTAAAAACTTACAATAGACCATATTTTTTCCTCTCTCTTCTATTCCCCCATGACCTCCCATCTTCTCAAAACCGAATAATTAAATTGAAATGGCCAAATAATACTAAAAGATTGAAAAAAAAAACTGTCAATGAAAAGTAATAACAAGTTTCAAAATCCATCTTAAATATATAAATTACATAGTAGTAGTATTATGATAAATCCCTTTTCCAAATCCAAAGAATCTTCAATTTATAGATTAATCATTCCAGTACTCCTTCATGATGGCAAAGTAATATTTAAGATTTAACTAAAAGTCAATTTTACATTAATAAGCATTAAGTGAAATCATTTATACAATAACACAGTAATATTAATAAATATCATATATATATATTTCCATTTTGTTGAGAATCAGTACAATGCCCATACATAATCTAGAAATTTGTATCATCGTAGATTACTGTAAAAATCCAATTTAAAAAACAACTTTGCGATTACAACAACAACAACAACAAAATAAAAACAATAATAAAATAGAACAAAAAACAAATAAATTTATATTTACCTAATAATGAAACAGAATCTACTGCTTTCATCCTATATAAATATCGACTTGTATCTATAAAAAAAATTGTAACAATAATTTAATAAAAATCAAAACTTATCAAAATCATTGGGAATCAATTAGAATTGAGCATTCACAGCATGTCTGAAAAAAAAAAAATTATTTAGACTTTCAGACTGCTTTACTTATATTATTTTATTCCTTGATAGTTTCCAGTTTCAATAATACATTTATTAAATATATAGTTTACATAATAGCATATTAGTTTGCTATTGAACACATAGTTCTCTCAATTCCTCACAAAGAGAAAAGGAATAGAATAACTTTTGGATTGGAACTAAGATGGAACTAAATGTCACAGTAATCAAATGACAAACAACTGATAACAGCACTCAGAACCATTTTTAATCAATAAAAAAAGTAAATATAACAATAAGAAGAAATATTATTATTATTAACCAAGATTGCTAATCAACAGCTCTAATTAAGGCTTGATAATAAATATGAAAAGAATGTCTTCAAAATTTACTTAGGCTATACAAAAAGGAAAAGAAAAATTATTGCATTATAAATGCCAAGAAAAGTTTCATAATGAACATGAGACATCAAAGATGTTAAGCAGTTCTAGAATTAAAACACTAATTATCTTAATTAGTATTTTAGTCCTAGGTTTGCTTAGTATGTCTAATTTTGACTTTTTCATATCTATTTCTCTAAACTATAAAGTATAATATTGTCTCTCTTTTTTATTGACTATTAGTACTTCATATGTTGTTGTCAGTGATATATCTAATTTTGACTTTTTCATATCTATTTCTCTAAACTATAAAAGTATAATATTGTCTCTCTTTTTTATTGACTATTAGTACTTCATATGTTGTCAGTAATATATATATAAAGTTTCATAATAATCCTTATTTGTGAGTCTCAAATTCAGAAATAGTTCAAACTATAAATAAACAGTAAAACAGTAATATACTAAGTGGTGAATTTAAAAGAAAGTTTCCTGTTCAAAAAGGTTTGTAGAATAATGATTAATAACAAAAAATAATAATATAGTGGGTTTATTATATGCAAAAAAATAATAGAAACAGGCTCAAAATTTATGTGTTAAAAAAAATATATCGGTTTAAGATTAACATAATTGAAAATATATTAGTTTTTATTGTTATACATATTTAATTGTAAAAATTAATAATCAAAAATAATAATAATAATTCTTTGCAACAGCTATATAATCAAATAATAATTTTATACATAAAAAGCTTTGCTTTGGTGCCCTTTTCAAATGTTACAAATCTATTTAATGTTAACGAATCACCCGACATAAAAACCCCCAGTGCCCAATAATGCAATTAAAACAAACAATAATAATATAAATAATTAAAACAAATCAAAACCCTCATATATAAATTCAATAATTACAAAACAATTGATTATATTATAACAATATGTTAAACAATATTACATACATTTTTTAAATGTACAATTATATACATCAACCTATATAAATTTGGTTAATAATTGGTTAATTAAAAATTAATGGATAATTATATAGGTTGATATATATAATTGTATAAATAAAAAAAATGCATGTAATATTGTTTAATATATTGTTATGATATAATTAATTGTTTTGTAATTATTGAATTTATGTATGAGGGTTTTGATTTGTTTTAACTATTTATATTATTATTGTTTGTTTTAATTCCATTATTCCTTAATAATGGTCAAACATAAATTTGTCCATAATGTTGTTTTCAATAATTAATAATAGTTCAACACAATTGAAATAAAACAACTATATAAAAATAATAAATATTTCCTTTATTGAACCGGTTTTCGCCCTACATTAGGGCCTTTTCAAAATACACTTCTAATATAATCCCATGACTTTTATATCTATCAATACTCCCTCTAACGTTTATTTTATATAATCATTTTACATAATTACATAACCTATTTACATATATATATATACTTCCCCCTCCCCTCAATTTTTTAATTTTATATACATATTATTTGTATATACAATAGATAAAATTACATTAAATACAATTCAATAATTATATACATATATTATACACCATAAAATTATATACACATATTTTATACACTAAATTATATATCATTTCTCATATATTTTTACTAACCATATCTTCAAATATAACCTTATTTATCTATAATTAAAAATTATTTACATTAACTAATTATTTACAAATATCATATATATTAATTAAAAAAAAAACCACAACAACAACAAATCAAAAATATATTAAATTTTCCAGTTATCCTTCATTTCCCATTTATTACTCATCTTTGCAGGTCCTTTAACTAAATTAACACATTTATTCCTATTTTCTTGAATATATACCGTCTCATAATATTTCCTTCTATTATAATCTTTAACATATTTTATAACCTTCATATCTTCAATATATCTCATTCTATGACCAGTATTCAAATAATGAACATATGGTCCTGAATTCATGTCCTTCCTTTCAATAGCCCTATTATGCTCTTTTCACCTTTCTATTGCTGTTTTCCCTGTTTGCCCTATATATATATATATTTTGCCCTTTTCTATAGGTCAATGATGATTATAAATGGTCAATTACTAAAAAATTTTAAAATTAATATTATATAGTATTTAAAATTATAAACTATAGTTAAGCAATAAAGGGTTAATATAATATATTTAAATAATAAGTATTGTGATGGTGGGATTGCATCTAGTTCTATATTTTTCTAAATTATTTTTCAAAATTTTATATAATCATTTTAAATGATATAAGTAGCAAATTTATTAATACAGATAAAACCAGACTAAACACCGGAAATGTATACGTGACTGTCTGGAATATTTTATGTATAAGCACCAGTTTAAATTAATAATGATAATTAAAATATTTAAAACAGTATATTATAGAGCTGGATGGAATCGTCACACATTATAATAAAAAAATAAGATTATACATCTTTATTGGTTATTGTTTCAAATTTATTTTAAAAGTAATTAAATTGTAATAGATAATAATTAATTTAAAAATAATAATAGGTTAATATTTAGGTCTATTACGTCACAATTTTACAACTTTAGAAAATGTTTACAAACCAAAGTAGGGAGTGACCAATAAAAAGATAGATTTTGGCAGACAAGAAAAATCGCGCCAATTAATTGTATAAACTGGGAGAACAAAAATGTGTTGACTCCAGAGCAGAGGTAAAATTTTAAGCTCTTTAAAATTTCTTTCTTTCTTCAATTATTAGTCAATTTTATTGGAATTTTAAATAAATATCTTTGAAGAAACTAACTAACATTTTTAAAATCTTTCGAAGCGAATCTAAGAATAAAATTTTAAAAAAAGTTCTCATAATGATGTTTCACTAACTCCACAGTTACCTGCCAGTGGATTCTATTAAAATATAATCTGAATTTTCAATAAAAAATGGATGGATTCTTAAAATTAAGTTATAAATTTTGTAATATTTCAAAAATGTTAACGTTGTTCATTGATATAGTTTGTATAGCATATTACTATGAAAACTGCTTTAGTGCATGTAAAATTGATGAAAAGACATTGTGCGCAAAGTTAATGAATATAATGAAAAATAAAAATAAATATTATCCGTGTAAAAATAAATGGACAAAAAGAATTTTATGAATTACTTTCTTTAAGATGACCTGAGCAATTACCCTAGAAATAGTTAAAGATCCAAAATGTCGTATATAAAATAATAATGAATAAAAGTAAAATTACCAAGGAAATTACTTGCCTGAAGAAGAAGAAAAAGAAAATAGTTTACAGAGAAATAAATATAAAATATTGGATCCATGGAAAAACGCAATTTGGTACCGTAATGATATAAATATTTGTAGTTCTGATAGAAATAAAGATGCATCAACGTGCCGAGGTAATATTCGCCTAACATTCAAAACTTAGTAGGATAACTAAATAAATATTTTTAATAATTGTGAATTAAACCTTGAAACTAAAGATCGCCTCAAACAGTTAACTAAATGAACTAATTTATTTTAAAACTTTAATAATCAGAAAGGAGAACATTCGGACAAAGACGAAATAATAAATATTAGGGACTAACCAAGATTTACCGCCAGAAAAATATGTGATTATGGTTTAAATTATTTTCTTTATTAATCTAAGTTAAACATTGAGTTTAGATAGCAATAGGGAAACAAATACATTAATTTGCAATATAACATTATATAAAATAATATGTTTTTTGATTTGGAATGTTCAAATAAAATTGTATGTATGTGAAAATTTATATGTGTGATGCTCGAAGGAGGAAGAAGCCTACTACAAATCCAGATAAGAAGATAAAGATTGTGTTTGGTAATATTTATAATTATTGATGATATAATGTATGTTTTTATTTATTTAGATCAGCTGAAAATAGAATGAATGTAGTACAAAAGTTTTTTATTATTATTGTTATTGTAAAACGCATTTAAAACAACACATTGAAACATTTTGAGATGTGATTAGATTTTTTAAAAATATGCATACGATAATCACTTTATGTGTTAAGAGTAATAATTTAATATAACCGATGATTGTATTACATTTTCTATTGGTTTTTCCTATTGGGATGTTTGAATATTGTTTTAACAAAAATGTAGGTAATGAACATACAGTGTTATAAAGCGAGATAAATTATTCTTAAGGAATAGAGAAATGATTTTCATATTCGCGAATCTTGTTTGTTGTTTTTTTTAAAAAGTTGTTTGTATTTATCGATGTTTGATATAGTGAAAATCTAGAGAGATAATTTGGGTAGTGACTTGGGAGTACAGGGGTGATTTGGAAACCAAGATGATGAATTAAAAGCTAGGATGATACAGGGAATGGAAATAAGTAGTTTTGTGTGAGAATCAGCATAGTTAACATAGCCCTATGGCTGATCCACATTTCGTTTATAGGTGATAATCAGCGTAGTTAACGTAGCCCTACGACTGATACACATGTTGTCTTGGACAGTGCTATCTTATATTTCGCGTGAGTTGTCCTTGATGGTTGGTAAAGCTGAATAAATAGCTGCCACATCATTTTCTTATCTTAAGGGTTAATAGACAATAGATGTCAAACCTGTTCACACTGTTCCATGCATTCTTTAAGTATATTGAAGACAAGTTATCCATCTTTCTTCCCAATATCCTATACATCTTTTCGCTATCTTAATCTGTATTTCGTGCTACTACATCGTATGATAAGTTTATTGAAGGGAACAATAGATATTTTAGAAAGTATGTTATGATTTTACTTGGAATAAGAATAGTTAAGAGTAATTAAGAATAGATTATAACTATTGAAAGAAAGATACAGATATCCTAAATAATGGAAGGAGTTATAGAAATATTTTCTTCTAATTTTTAAGAAATAAACTATAATTTTTGTAAAAGTATATCAAATGAGAATATACAAAATATTAAACATAGTTTCACGCTCTTTTTATTATTAATTATAATTTAAAAAAATATGTATTGCATATTTGAAAAATACTATAACACTCGATAATTATAATATATGTGAAAATTATAATAGGGTGATAGTTAAACACATTATAATATTATACAGGAGTATGGCTTATGCAAGAACGCATTATAATTTATATGAGCATGGGAGAGCAAACATTAAAGTTAATCATAGTATTTAATAATATGCTGTATAACTTGTTTAAAGTTACAAGGAATTTTTTTTTTTTTTTTTAAAACCGTATGGATTATAAAGTGCGATGTTATAAATATTTATCCATAAAATAATTATAAATACAGTGAATTTAATATATTTAAAAGGTAAAGAATGTTGTTACCCATAACGAGTTAAAGATAAAAGCTGTGATAAACCTAAAGTAAATAAATAAATAACTTCTTAATGTACAATGAGTTAACTAAAGATAACGAAAGATAAATTTGTAGAATTTAGCATTCGTCATGTGAGCAAAGGAGGATATCCGTTGTAAATAAATGTAAATAGATTTGTTTGTTTATCTTAATTTTGATTGTTGTTAATAAAATTCTAAAATTTGTTATTAAAACTTGTGTCTGAGTTTTGTTTTCTCTACATCATTGCATGGATTTATAGGGTATGTTTACAGTCATTAAACTAAGTATATAATTGTTTGCACAAAATATAAATAAAGAAGTATATTTAATCTTAAATGTTTGTTGGTATTTTGTAATTGAATAATTATGAAATTGCATTACATTATTGGTCATAAATCCATTATTATGGTAATTTGCTAAATTATATGCTATTAGTTGCCACTTACTTCATTTATCAGATTATCTAAACACTGTCACTTACTAATTATTTTATTATGTAAGGAAAAAGATAAACAAAGGGAGGATATTGAGTGATTAATTAATTTATTATGGTTATAAATTTGCGATAAAAGAAAAGCTATACTAGTGGGATTAAACAATGAAGATTGTGATTATTATTCTTATTGTTTTATTATTAATCTAACTTCAGAGTAGTAAATTATGACACAAAATCCCTTATCATATTTTGCTACTTTATTTTAATTTAACCTTCAATAAATTTAAGAACCTGAGATTATTTTATCTGAGCTAGATAATTACTATTATTGTTATTATAGATAAAAGATAAATACTTTAATTGTTAAATGAGTTTAGTGATTGGAAGTTGCAGAAGTCATAGGAATACTATGTAGTTATTATATGTAGTAGTAGTAGTAAAAAGGGGGGATAGTGTTCTTATGCCATTGAGGTGGTATCCTAGGGGATATTATCTCAATGCAATCTACTTTGTCACTTTATTTCCACTTCTAATCTCATGAATTATAGAATAGTTATTTGAGTTAATCTAAAACAGAACCTAAGTTAATAAATTTAAGCAACCTGAGCTAGCAAAGCATTTAGTTGAATATCTCATTAATTGTTAGAGCTAGAACCCGGGGAGGCGACTTTCACTATACTATATTATTTATTTTTGAGTGAAGTGGAGCTACACGAAGGAGAGGTCATATTTATATTATTTATTTTTGGGAGAAGTGGAGTACACATATACACGTAAATACACGTAGGGTGAGAGGGTAGATTGTGGCGTAACGTAGTGGGCTCGATGTGTAGTGGAGCTACACATAGGAAAGGTTATAATATATATATATATTACTGCAACTCCTACAAATTATTTTATATACTAATCCTATTTTACTTTCTTTATCATTCTCTCTCTTCACATTTTATATCCATTTTTCCAATGATTTACTATGAAATAGAGGTGAAACAGTATATTAAAGATGTTGAAATTAGAGGAATAATTGATCCTAGTTCATACCAACCTTGGTCACAAAAATGTCAGTTTTAAAAGGGGTTTAAAATAAAAAATGATAGACTTACAATAAATAAAAAAGAATCTATTGAACAAAAAATGAATATAGAAAATGATTATGTAAAGATGGGGTATAATAAAAAAGATATTAGAAAAGTTTTGAACAGTAAGAGTAAAGATGAAGTAAAATATGGGGGAAGAAAAAAGAAAAGAAAAATAAAGATGGAAGGTTCAATAATAAATGGATATCAATACCTTATTATAAAGATGTATATAAGATTTTAAGAAAGGGGGGTTGAATGAGAATATAAGAATTGCTTGGAAAAATAGTAAATCATTGGAAAAATGGATATCAAATGTGAAGAGAGAGAATGATAAAGAAAGTAAAATAGGATTAGTATATAAAATAATTTGTAGGAGTTGCAGTAATATATATATATAGGGTAAACAGGGAAAACAGCATAATAGGGCTATTGAAAGGAAGGACATGAATTCAGGACCATATGTTCATTATTTGAATACTGGTCATAGAATGAGATGTATTGAAGATATGAAGGTTATAAAATATGTTAAAGATTATAATAGAAGGAAATATTATGAGACGGTATATATTCAAGAAAATAGGAATAAATGTGTTAATTTAGTTAAAGGACCTGCAAAGATGAGTAGTAAATGGGCAATGAAGGATAACTGGAAAATTTAATATATGGTTGATTTGTTGTTGTTGTGTTTTTTTTAAAATTAATATATATGATATATGTAAATAATTAGTTAATATAAATAATTTTTAATTATAGATAAATAAGGTTATATTTGAAGATATGGTTAGTAAAAATATATGAGAAATGATATATAATTTAGTGTATAAAGTATGTGTATATAATTTTATGGTGTATAATATATGTATATAATTATTGAATTGTATTTAATGTAATTTTATCTATTGTATATACAAATAATATGTATATAAAATTAAAAAAATTGAGGGGAGGGGGGAAGTATATATATATGTAAATAGGTTATGTGATTATGTAAAATGATTATATAAAATGAACGTTAGAGGGAGTATTGATAGATATAAAAGTCATGTGATTATATTAGAAGTGTATTTTGAAAAGACCCTAATGTAGGGGCGAAAACCGGTTCAATAAAGGAAATATTTATTATTTTTATATAGTTGTTTTATTTCAATTGTGTTGAACTATTATTAATTCCATTATTGGACACTGGATGGTTTTATGTCAGGTGATACGTTAATGTTAAATAGATTTGTAACATTTGAAGAGGGCACCAAAGCAGGTGATGAAAAAAACTTTTTATGTATAAAATTATTATTTGATTATATAGCTGTTGTAAAGAATTATTATTATTTTTTTGATTATTATTTTGTGGAAGAGCAGCATATGGATTTTTATTCCTTTCCAATTTTGATATTAATTATAAAAATTATATTTTGATGCATACCTATTAAACTAAATATTTTATAATATCAAATTATAAATAACTTATTTAATGTCATCTAAAAAATATGATCAAAGATGTATGTATATATATGCACAGAAAAATAAACAGATCAATAGATAAACAAATCTATTCTAAAGATTGCATGCTTTACACTTTAGAATTTACTTTATTTTTAATAGACTAAAATGCTTTCAGGATTTAATATCATAGTCAAAACTAGATTTTAATTATAACAGTGTACTAATTCCCAGAAATTGACCTACACATTAAAATTCCAATATAAACTAAGTTGAATATAATTGAATCACTGGAATGATAACATTCTTTTGATTCTGTAATGTATCATACTCTTTGATTTTCATTTTTCTATCATTTCTCCCTTCACGTCATTCTGATATTCTGTTAATTATATTTAAAATATGTCTTTCTATCAAGGGTAGGAAAGATAGAAATAAGTATAATATTAGGCTATTATAATGATGTATATGCAGAACTACTCTGTCACGTATAACAATCTATTGAAATTAAACCTAAATTGGTTATCAATTTTACAATTTCTAAAATATTAGAAAAATCACATAAAATAATCCTATAGTGAGGTACTCCAAAAAATAAAAAGATTGTATAGAGCATTTTCTGTATAAATGTCATGGACTGCAACAATTACTAGACATTACAAAAAATCCATTCAAAAAGACAACAAATAAGTTAGACTATATTAGCATCTTTTTCCTTATCTAAAATTCCACTTACTAAGGAAGTGATATTTATCCTATTCGCTTTATGGTATTATGAATTGTGTACTTCCACAACTCCCATCCCCCTTCCACTTCAGCTTACAAAAAAAAAAAAAAAACATGATCCTTAACTACTTTATAAGTAGGGATTTCAAAATAATTCCAAGAAATATTTATGTTGCCATTTGGATTCTTTTTATTTTTAAGCTTAGTTTTAAATAATTTTCAATATAATAGAAGGCTGTCTCATTTTTCTGATTAAAATAATATAAATAAGTAAAAATTATGTATAAATTCTTTGTTAATTACATTATTAATTGTAATAGAATTTCATAAAAGAAAATAGATTTTTTATTATAATGCTTATTATAACTATTTAAATATTTTGTTTTATAATAATCAATGAATATTACTAGCACAGTGTCAAATTGTAATTCTATTTAGACAGTAATTATCTCTTTTTACTACTGCCATACTTATAATATTAAACAATGATGTTAAATGCAAGAATATTCTTGCCCCAACCACAAGATACAGACTTTGAGAAAATAAGGACAACCATCTTATTTTCAAACCTAAATGCACTTACATAGGCAAATCTTAAGCATTATGAAGTAAGAGTGTGAATATGTAAATCATTCACTTTAAATCCATATCTTTTTATAAACTTATTAACTTGAAATATTTACTTTGTGCTAATAGTAGAAAATGTTAAACTATTTAATAATTAATTAATTTTACTAGCGCCGTGTCAGACTGTAATTCTATTTAGAGGAGGTAATCATCCCTTTTCATCAGCACCATACTTATAAAACAGTAATGTTAAATGCAAGGATACTCTTGCCCCAGCCACAAGATAAAGACTATGAGAAAATAAGAATGACCATCTTATTTTCAAACCTAAATGCACATCACTGTTTAATATTATAAATATGGCACTAGTGACAAGGGATGATTATCCTCTAAATAGAATTACAGTCTGACATGGCGCTAGTAAAATTAATTAATTATTAAATAGTTTAACATTTTCTAATATTAGTACGAAGTAAATTATAATATTTCATAAGCGTTAATAAGTTTATTAAAAGAAATGGATTTAAAGTGAATGATTTATGTATTCATGCTCTCACTGCAAGACATTTAAAACTTACTTACATAAGTGCATTTAGGTTTGAAAATAATATAGTCATTCTTATTTTCTCAAAGTCTTGTGGCTAGAGTAAGAGTATCCTTGCATTTAACATAGCTATTTAATTTTATAATTACGGTGCTAGTGAGAAGGGATGATTACTCTCTAAATAGAATTTTGTTTTTTATGCAAATGCCTTTATTATATTATATGACAAATAAAATATTCTTTTGAAGCCTAAATTAAAAAGCAGTGCATGTTATCACATTTTATATCATATACCATTTGTGTCCTCTTCCTTATGATTACTTGTCCTTAGAAGAATTATGGATTATTCTATTCAGATTACTAGATGATAGTTAAAGTCATTTGACCCATATATTTTTAATCAGTCCATGTTTCCATAAAGCATACAATCTGAAGATTGTCTATTTACATACGTATTATAGTACAAATATTTGATATTAATTATATATACTGTAAACTTTTTTTAAAAATATTTAGAAATATAAAACAGAATAGTTTAAAGCATTCATAAAAGTCACATGATCACTCATGGTTTTGTAGTTAAGTAGAGATAAAAGATGGCTGCTGGAGATTGCATTATATCCTAAGATCTAGGTGTAGTGCTCTCAGATCCAGGGCTCTTCACTGATGAAAGCCACAAGTTAGAAACTAGTCTGGGGATATTGGATGATTAGGCAATAGATGGGGATTTTATGCACAAACCTTCTTGCATCCATTAATTATTCTGGCTTGCACTGACACTACTTTATGGAAAGTTTTGCCTGTTCATTCATAAAAATATAAAAATGGAAATTACATAATTTTTCATCCAATAATTTAGATTATTTGAACAGTCACATTACTGATATCATCATCATCATCAGTTTCATTAAGAATTTTTTTTCCTTCAATATTATCAACTTCAATTTTTTATTTTGAAATAACAGATGCTGAAAAACTTCTTTCTATCTGAATAAGGGACAGAAAAAGTAAATAATATAAAGTCTTGTCAGGTGCAATAAAACAGTTTCTGCAAACTTTTAAACAAAGACATCATTATTTTCTTCAGTAATACAAATATTTTTAATTTATTCCCTAATTTTTTAAATGTTTCATTAACATTTTCTTTAAAATATCCCACGAAAATCTAAAAAGTTGCAATCTTGAGTAATTAAAATGTGCTCCATGTTGTATAAAGTTTTTTATAAACTTTATACAACAAGGAGCACATTTTAATTTATATTTTAGAAACTTAGCATATTTTCAAGGTAGCATTCCTTTATATATAGAAAAGCAAAAACTAAGTCTACAAATGCATCAATATTTTATAATCATGAACATGAATATGGGTTTAATTCAGATAATGTCAGGAAAGAAATGATAGAGAAAAATAAAAAAAGTGTGGTTTATTGCACAAAAAAGAATGCATGACCAATCAGAGCATCAACGGCATTTAAATAAATGAACAATGGATTTTTTAAATATTATTTAATGGTGAATTGTTAAAATTTAGATAACAATGACTATGACATTAATATTTACTTATTAAAATAAATATTAAAGTACACACTCTATTACAGTATTTTTTATATTGACACAATAATGGCAGAGATCAAATCCATTTTTTATATATAGAATAAAATAGTCATTTAAATTAGGGAAAAGTCGCTTCAATAGCCCCCCCCCCCCAAATATAAAAACAGTGAAGGAAAAGAAACTACCAGGCTTGCCAATGGTCAGGCTAAGGTTAAACAGTTGCCATCTTTATTTTATTCTCTAATAAAGAATAAATTAACACTAAGTATTCACTTACTATTTATTACTGGAAAGTTAACTTAAGTTAGTTATGGACTGACTACCTAAAAAAAATGGGGAATCTAATTACAATTTAGTAATTTTCCCCAAGTTATATATGGCAGAAATTTGAACTCAGATCATAGGCATGGCAGCTGGGTATGCTAGCATTGCCCCAAAAGGCTTGTTATATTCATACATATCATCATTGTTTTCAATCATTATCAATCTACTATAAGATGGTCTTTCCAAATTTAATCGAGTTTCTCCTATCTCTAATCTCTCTTCTTCATAGTATATGAGAAATGCCCCCATCCATCTAACATGTAATTTCCTTCTAAATCTTTTACAATTTCTTGGAATCCAGTTTAAGACTTGAAAACTCTTCTAGCTATATATCCAATGAGGCTCCACTTCAGTCTTTTAATTCTTTCAATGATATCAGTGATAGCTGTTTGTTCTCTCCACTCACATATTTTGTTTTCAATCCCTTCTTGTTTTTCCTAACAAACACCTCTAAGTACTTTGTTGAATAATCAGAAGTCTTTTGAATTACTCTTCATTCATTATATTTTCATCTGAATTAATAATTTTACCAAAGTATTTGTAATTGTTAATTTCATTTCATGATTACTAATCTTTATTTTCTCTTTTTAGAAAATCCACTCAACAGTATTTTAATCTTTTTAGCATTTATCTTTAATCCTATTTTCTTCCTTTCATCTGATAACTCTTGCAACATTTTCTAAAGCTCTGAAGCATTATTTACAAAAGCAACTGCATCATCTCATAATTAAGATGACTTAAATAATATTCATTTAACTCTAGTAATTTCCCATTTTAATCCACAAAAGATGTAAATCACTCTTTCATACTTCCTTCTCATTAATATTTTCTAGGTATAACCATCTTTTTCAAATCATTGTTGTTGCATTTTGATAAATATTTTTAGAATATGGCCATATTTTAAGTCTTCATCTTGATGCTCCAATGCTTTCATCATAGTAGGCATGCTTATAGAATCATATGTCATTTCATAATCTACAAATCAAAATATAATGACAACTCATAAATTTCATCAGTTCTTTCTATAACTTCTCTTAATATTTAAAGATCCGATCCACAAAATCCTTTTTAATGTAGCTTGTTCTTTTGATTATCTAAAAAATTCAAAGTTTGCTGTATACAAGTTATAGTTATCTTGGCTTGAGAAATTACTACTGCACTTTTCCAATTACTTGGTATATACTGGAGCAACAATTTTTCCATTTCTTTATCTGCTTCTTTTATAATATCAATTATAGTTCCAGCATTTCCTGGGCTTTTCTCCTCTCTTCTTGGATGTATCGCATGTCTCACTTCTTTCTTACAAATTCTGGACTATTCCAAAGATATACCAGCTGTAGGGAGTACATTGTTTTCTTGTTCTTTATTACTACATAATTCATCATTTTTATTTTTAATAATAGTTCCACCTTCTCTTCTTATTGCAGAAATAACTTTCCTTCTAATACAAAAGACGTTATTTTACTTTTGGGACTTTTATAGCTTTTGTTGTCAATTCATTCTATTTCTTATATTGTTATTAACTCATTTTGTAGTTTTATAAAACTTTAGATGATAACAATCAATCTTTAAACTATCAACAATCTCAACCTGAGTCAAGGCAACCTTCAATAACAACAGAAAGGTGGTACCATCTTTATCTATAGTCTGATATATTTATATAGACACTAAAGATTGCAACTTTATATAAATAAGACCATAGATAAAGGTGGTACCATCTTTATTGTTTATAGATTCCAGAGATTGTTGATAGCTTAAGGGTTGATTGTTATCATCTAAAGGTATAAACCTATTAAAGCCTTGAGTAATTGGCTTTATTTGTCTTCACAAAACTTTAGATGAGTAACTCTTCTTAATGGTTCATTTTAAAAATTTTCACATTTTCTTTTTTTCATTCACTGTCTTGTTTTAGTAGAAAAGTTATTGTTAAATTGATGATTTTTTTGTATTAACTATATTTCTTGCAATACTTAATAATGTATTAGTTATGTTATTGATTTCATTCAAGTTTAAACCATCTTCAAAATCTATTAGGATTTTGAAACACTTTATAAATTCTGATTTAATTTCACTGGAGTATGTTTTCTTAATAGTTTTGCATTAGCACATTTCTTATATCTCACTAATTGATGATCACTTCTTGTACAGAATCTATTAAGAATATTACAATCTAGAAATATGTATTTTCTATAACTCAAAATATAATCCATTTCTGCTATATCTTCATTTGATTGCTTCCATGTCCATTTTTGTTTATCATTTTTCTCAAAAAAAAGACTTTATAATAGTTTTTTCTCACGAATTCTACATATCTATATCCTCTCACATTTTCAGTTTTTAATCATTTACCAATTATAGCATTAAAGTCTTCCATACCAACTCTGGTCTCATCTTCACCCAGTAAAACCATGTCTTTAATAACCGTTCTATCCTGTCTACCCCATAGGCCCATATATGCAATGGATATATCTAATCAATCTTTCTTGTAACTCCTCAGGTACTATACTTCTCCATGTGTCATGCTTTATGCCTTTGCTCAAATGGTATCTTGCATTCCGTTTCCTTTCTATCATCTCCTCTGTCCCATCCATGTTGCATTCCTTTTCCTGTAGCTTATTCATAATGTGCCTGCAAGTCACATCCTGTCTCTATTGATCCCTAAATGCTTCAAATCTTCTTTTAGAGACTTATTCTCTATCCTCCCCATTATTGCTATACTTAAGTCGTCTATCTGTAAATGGTTTGACAATGCAGAGCCTGGGTTCTGACTCAATGCTTCTGCTACCACATCTTCTGCCTCTCTACAATATTGAGCGGAGTAATTAAATTCTTGGAGGAAGAGGCTCCATCGGATTAACCAACAATTTGAAAGGTAACTGTGGTTCAAGAACTCCAGATTCTTATGATCCGATCTCACAATCACCTCCGACCCAACAAGAAATTGCCTAAATTTCTAAAATGCCCAAATCATAGCAAAGGCCTCCTTCTCAAGTTACTGAATAATTTTTTCTGGACTTCATAGTGGATGGCTATTAAAATACAATAACCTATGTCTACTATCTTTTTTGTTTCTGCATTAAAGTAGCTCCCAGCCCATACTCACTATTATCTGCTTGTATGATGAATAGTTTATGGAAATCAGGATATACAAGCAGGACCTCATTTAAAATAAAAACTCTCTTTGATTCTCCTAAAACCTGTTTCTTGGTTTTGTTTCTGTAATAATTGTAACAATGGTTCCATGTCTGTGGCAAAATTCTCATAGAATTTATTATAGTGTGCATAGACCCAGGAATGAGTGACTTGTTTTTTATTTCTAGGGGTGGGAAAGTCCTAATAGCCTGGACTTTCTCCAGGTGTGGTTTATTGTTTTTATCACTGACCAAGTGCCCTAAAAAATCCACTTCTGCAGCTGTTATCTGCTTTTCTGCAGATTAACCTTAATGTTTTTATCCTGACATTCTTACAGAAATAATTGCAGATGCTGTATATGTTCTTACCTGGTTTTTGACGCAATTATAACATTCTCCATATAGATAGTTATCAAATCCATTATTTCTTTATTTAGTATTCGGTCCAAGCATTTTAATAATCCTGCTCCATTATTCTTCAACCCAAAGGGTATCCCATTAAAGTGGTATGACTTTCCATTATAACGAAAGGCCGTATGTTTACGATATGCCGGATGAAGCCTTAGCTGTCAATAGCTGGCAGTCAGATCTAATTTGGAGAACACTTTCTCGCCTCAGAATTTTGTTAACAGATCATTAATCAACAAAGGTATATTTTGGTCGGGCCATGTGATCTTATTTAATGTGCCTTGCATCTAAGCGT